>BGPR01002772.1:47274-93357 GCA_013235015.1 Araneus ventricosus | reverse complement strand
AATCTGATTTTCAAATCAAACTAACTTCTAATTCATAAGTTCACTTTGCTTTTGTCGCTTATGTTAACATAAATGTTTGCAAAGGAATCTAAATTTACGAAGAAAAGTTGGGCAAAACTTGGAAAATTCAATTCGGGATTGGTATTGGTATATTATAGTATACATTAGGTTGTTCAGCCAAGCGAATTAGCATGGTCTGTAGAGATCTCACATGCTAACCATTCAGTCAGGGCTCGATACCGCGTCAGCTATGCTTTTTCTTCAAAATATTTTTTGAAATTAATAATTTTTAGATGCATTAAAATTTACAAATATCATTTATTAGAATATTTCTCGTCTTCATTCAATAAATAATTTTTCATCTCTATGATACTTGATTAATAAATATACTTTCATTGCTAAATAGTTAAATAATGATAAAAAATTTTATTGCATTATATATTAGCTATATTAAGTATTATCCTTATCTGGCATTTAAATTTTTAAATTTTTCGATTAAAGTAGTTACAAAATATTCGTGCTAGTCTTACGGCACTGGTTTTGAGGTGGAAACAGATAGCGTTAATCTATTGAATGCAGAGGAAATGGTCCAAAATTTGAAGTTTATCTTCCCATAGAACTCTAAAAGGGACATGCACCATTTATTAATTTTGCAAGAAATCAAAATATATTTTGTTTCACACCTAGCCACTTAATTAATGCAACCAAAAGGCATGCTGTCGATGAGCTTAATATAAAAATTAAATTACATGGAATGACTTGCAAAACTTAAACTCTTCACACTAATTTCAGGGCAGAACTCTGTCGGCTCCCTTTAGAATACGAGAAGACCGAAAATTTCTGCCTTAACCTGAATTTTAGATTTTCCTTTCCTCGCGGCGCATAGTCATTTACTGTGCGAGTGAAATACGTTTATGTGAGTAACTCTGCCTTAGATCTTAAATTAACTACAAAGAGATGCTTACAATTAGTGGGATTGCTCTTCTCCATATACAAGGAAACATTTAAGCCTCTTTAAAAGGAGCAAACCTTAAATTCTAATCTTTTTCTTTAACAAAAAGAAAATAGAGGGCGCGAAAAAATACAGGAAATCAAACTGAAGCTCAGTTCCAAATAAACGGAAAGAATATAGGATTATGCAAAATTTAATGAAAAAACAAAGTTCTACGGGATGGGACACAAAGATACAGTAAAAGGATGGTAATACAGTTACGGTTTATCTGCCGGCTACGATAGATTATTGAATTTCAGAAATCTTGAAAAGAAAAGGGAAGAATGAGTAAAAAGTTATTAAAAAGTTCTCAATATAAGAAGAAGTTATCATAGTAACTTGTATCCATATAATGAAAATCAGAAAATTATATTATAGCGATATTTACGAACTTCTTTTTAAACGATCAATTTTAAAATTTTCTGCCGATGATATTTTCTAATACTGTTTTTCCTCGCAACACTAAGGAAATTTCTCCATATTTATACAATACAGTAGATTCAAAAGCACGAAAAATTCGTTTCATGTCGCTATACCGCAGAAAAGCTGCTAATTGTTGAGAAACAAAAAGAGGAAAAAAAGTAAATAACCAACAAAGTAAATAATAACATCACTGTAATAATAATAACATCAGTAAATAATAATAACATCAGTAAATAATAATAACATCAGTAAATAATAATAACATCAGTAAATAATAATAATTTCATTGATGACATCTTCTCCTAGTTAGAATGCAAATATTCATGGTATTGCTCAAACTTTTCTTGGGTACAAATAGAATTTTGATATGCGTTGCATGAATGGTTAGTTTGCAAATTTTGATTATATACTAGCACACATCTATTTCGCTTTCTAGAATAGTCCAAGATATTATCAGCATGTACATCGAGAATTTCAGGTGCATTTTTATTTCTACTTTATTATGGGTGCAGATCAGTAAGAAATGAGGGGCGGGGCTGGATTTCATACACCCTCTACAGAATTCTATCTCGAGGCAAAGGTGCTAAAAGTAATAAAATTTCTTTCGTCAAAATCGCTCTGTAATTTTCAGTTCGACATCTTCCCGACAAAAAATAAGTGAAATTAATGCAATTATTATTCAGCATTCACCGCATTCCCTAATCCTTTTCTTGAAAAAATGAAAAAGGTCGTTGTATGTATATGCTTTGTAAAATGTTATTTATGAGTATAAAAATATCAACTTCGTTTATTTTCTTTGTTTATGGTAGCACCTTGCAAATCGAGAATATTATTTGCTAGTTAAGAGTCCATGAAAGAAAGGAAAAATATATAAAAAAATTAACTGACCTTCTTAGGAAAGACAGCAGGTATGAAAAGATCGTCATATCCTTTACGTTGCATTTTATAAAATTTTCTTATCAAATGTGATAATGTGAATAAGTCAAAGTGTGACAAAAATATAAGGAAATCAGTTTAAAAGTTGGCATAAAAGGCATTTTGTGTTTATAGGTTTTTGATAAATTACTTAGCCTCAGATAAACTCTTCACTGGAGTGCGAACAGGTGCTTCTGGATTCTAAGAAGAAAAGTATTCGCAGGTGCTAGCGAAAATATTTAAAATCTAGAAGGGTGTATACCAGATTAAAAACATTCAAACTTTACTTTTCTTATGCAAGCGTAACAAATTCTTGACCATTTCACAGACGAAACACCCATTTTGTATCTAATGATGAAGCGGTATGAAAGTTTCCATTTGGAACTAACCACGCTAGATTTAATCTACTTTCAGCTAGCCCATAGCTGTTGTTAAATGCTGAAATGAGAAGGTAACTACTTTTTAGAGATAAAAGTCTCTTATGAAATTTTATAGTTTTACCAGAAGGAGAAACTGCAGAAGGAAAACTGTCTTTTTCTATATTGGGCATTTAGTTGTTAGTTTGAAATTCTAAGTATTATTTTACAGTAATTGTTACTAAAATTCTTTTCTACCTTTCTTTTTATTTTAGCATAGAATCTTTACTTGTTATATTCCTTATGTATTTATAATTTTAAATTGGAATTTATTGTGATCAATAATTCTGCATTCTTAGGTTGGATGGAGTCCCAATCACGTGTGTTTACGATTTAATAATGTATCAAAACTTGGCATTTTAGCAGATGCATCGTTCATATTCGTTTCAAATGTTGGTGCAATCTGACATATGCAGATTGTTTTTACTGAGTTCGATGTGATTGTATCGTCAAATAGTGCTGTAACTTTCACAATTTCAGTTTTCAGAAAACGAGAGAATTTATAATTGTTGGAAATTATATGAAATTTTTCTGGTATTAGTTTATATAATGTACCCAGGTTATTTATAATGATATTGATTTGATGGATAAAATTGTTAAGGGACTAATGGAAAGAGAAGTCCAGAAAATGAAACATTGTGGTTCCAGACCTTAATTACAAAAGAAAATACCACGTTGTTGTTATTTCCGTAGCTGAGAATTTCCTTGAAGTGGATGTAAGAATAATTCACAGATAGTAGATAAGCAATAACATCGTCAATAATCTGGGCTTCAAAGCAAGAAAAAATATTAACAATTTTACCGAGAACACAACATGTGTCTTTTGTAACCACAGTACGGATTAATGTTCCAGCACTTGACCAAATAAAAGGACAATATACCTTAAACACAGAGGAGAATCCTCGTGACATGGACGTTCTGTAAAAGAAAATACTGTGAAAAGGATCCGAAGTATCCAATGGATTGTCAGCCGATGTGAACTGAATATGGGAAACACAGTTTGAGGATTTCCCTGCATTTTCTTTCGTTAATTGTTGTATAGAGGAATGTCGGGAAGTATAGGATGGCGGCTAGTATCTGACATGCGTTATTTCTTACATTTGCTGTAGGAGGCGGGAACTGTCAAGACACCAGGATGTTGAGTGAAGGTTGGAAAATCACATGACACCATATTTAGTCAAACGGCAGTGTTGTTGACACGTGGTAGAAAATTTAGTTTTTCAACAGTTTTGACGTGAAAACGTCTTTCCGTTTGTTGCAGTGATAGTCGGTCGAACTTTCTTGTGCGACAAAATACCGTCGGATTTGAATCGCTAATAACTACGAGACTAATAATGCGAAAAGAATGGTTGACCCCACAACGGATAGATCATATCTGTAAGAGTTTGTCGCGTAGTATTTGTTTTGCCTTTGACGTCATTGTAAGAGTGATTGTTATGAATTAGCTTTATGCAAGGTTTACTTATTTATAAGTGTAGCGTGGAAACGCGCTTAGCTAGGAGGTTGATTCTGGTGTCATTTTAAAGAGCTTGAGGAGTATTGCTAGGAACCAAAGTGAGACGACAATAAAAAAAACTATCAGAATAGAAGTAAAAATAGGTATTAAATTGAAAATTTAAAACTCCTTTTGTTTTTTTTATTATAAAATGCAGAGTTTTCCTCCGAATTGTACAAAACATACAGAATACTTTACAATACGTAAAAGAAACATTCAATTAAATTTGAATATTACGGGAAATATGAGCATTTGTAGTAAATAATGTTTCACTGCGCATCCACGATAATGCTATAATTTTGTAATGAATATTGGTATGAATGTAATTTTTTTATTTTAGCTTTGAATAGTTCAGCACTAAGTTTAACATTCAAGATTATACAAATTGCAACAATTTAGTAGAAGAAAATATCCACATTTTGTTTGCTTATGTAGCAGTTTGAGGTTGGAATGCCTAATTTAACTTCTCTCCTACATTTTGTTTAATAAAGTTTTCATTAGAATGACTCTGCAGAAAGCTTCATATAGATCTTAAGAATACTTCCTCATTAAAGATAAGCTGACTTAATTACAGATATTATTTTATAGTAATTTAAGTAAGATGGGGTAAAGTGGTCATAGGGATAGGCTTAACAGGCATTCTTACTTGTGTCCCAATAAAGCGTGCATTGTATTAATTTTGTATCGCCATTTAAATAATCTAACATAATGTATGTGCATTGTATTTTGTTTCCACATTGAGCAACTTCGTGCTTTCACCCTCTCTGGCCATGTGAACCAAATAGTAGATCTTTTCTATTTTGTTTTTCTTCGCGGATACCTTTGAGTATTGCTATAATTCCCCTTACTATATTTTATTGTTAGAACGACGTACATAATCATTTTAAGTATTGCCAGCTTAGTCATATACGCTTAGCATGTATAAGTGTCATGCAACTCTCTGAAGAAGGACTCAGCATTTCGATTGAATGTTTACTGTCATTTCTTTCAAATATCAGTAGTTTAATTTAAGACACAAGCTTATCCCTATAGCACGTTTGCAAATCACGCTGTCCTCTCTTAACCAATTCCAGAACTGAAATAACTCATTGTTAAGTGAAATAGATTACACATTTGATGCCTCCGGGAAATATTTATGAGATTTCCTTTTAATTTATAACTTTAATATTTAAAACTGGAAGAATTCATCGTTCCGTATAAAGGACTAAAACCGTGGTATCTAAAAGCCAAAAAATTAAGGATGCATCTAACTGAAATTCAATATGTTACATATATAATTGCAAGGACCTGCAACCAAATGAAATTTTGCATTTTTTATAATTAATAAATTGATTTTGCTGAAAAGGACTAATTTTTTCTAACTTTATATACTTTTCCACAAAGTATGTATTCCCCGAATTAAAATGTATCCGGAACTGTATTTTGCGACCTCTTCAAGTGAATTTGTACAGAAACGTTGTTATTTGTATTCAAGTGAATTTGTACCTTAAAACAATTAGCTTTTAATTTTATTTTCTGCTGTTCTAAAATTCGTCACTCACTTCTTTCACTAGCATATTCTCGATTGTAAAAACAGCGGTTTAAAGGCGGGGTTAATTTACTAAATTTGGAAAGCCTAGAGATAAAGAAGTTACCGATAATAGACAGTGAAATTGATTGGGTGCATTACATTAGGGCTTTTCAGAACAAGAATTAGTGTCATTTTACCATCTTTGGGTAAGAGAGTGCCATTTCAAAAAGATATTTACCAATATTAAAAATCATGTATCCCTCTCTAAGGTCGTGGTATGTATACTTGGCACCAAATTCCTACCTTGAATTCCTAAATGAAATTTTTAAGGTTGTCGTAAGCGTTCGCCAAATTTTTCGATGAAGCAAAAACTTATATTTTCCAGTTTCTTTTCTCATACCATAACGAAGTGGCTTGACTTGTTATTTAATTATTAATTAATATAATAAATTAAAAAAATTAACGCATCTAATAAGCTAAATGAATTTCTTTTCTTCAATTATTCTCACTTCCAAAGTTTATTTTTTAGAACCATTACTAGAATAAACGGCCCTTTAAAGATTTAACACTTCTGCTATGTTATCTTGGGCACAAGATAAGAGATAAAATTTTATTGCATAGGAAACTTGATGGGGAGGCGATGAAAATCAGGGTCTAGTACATAGATTGGCAATCCAGCTCAAAGAGGTTGTAAATGGTGTTGCAAGTAATTTTAAATGAAATTATTATGCAGTGTTGCGTTCTGACAGACATTTTTATTAACTATATAGTATTTTCTTAAGCATTTCAAAATAGACATGTTATAATTATTGTACTCAGATTTATAAACCAACTTTCTTAAAACTGATTTTTAAAGCTTTTCCTTTGTCTAATACTGTGGTAAAAAGAATAATCAAATAATACCATTCAAATTCACACAAAAAAGCAAAGCTAAATATATTACCCATATTTAGCAAAAATATCTACCAAATTCAATGGTTAAATGTGCTTCAAATAAATGGACTTTTTTGGAGGTTAAACCTTTTATGAATTAATTTGTTTGACTGTGAAAATGGTTGGAATGCTTACCAACTACAAAATTTTAGCCTTCTTAAAACTATTTTGGTAAAATATTAAAAACATTTATAATTGAACTTCTAAAATATTTACTAACAGATATGATTGGCAAAATATTTTATTCATATTGTTAGTTACTATTTATTATGATTATAATACTAGGGAATTATTGCCAAGAATTTTGATGCGGATCAATGTTCATATATATACACCAAAAAAAAGAATTATTTGCACAAAAGTTATGAATCTAAAATCATGTGGATTTTTATTGAAATTAAACTTTCATATTTCAGTGTCCCCCTTCTTTTACATTTTTCTTAGCTCAGAGTCTAAAGTTTCTTTTAAAATTTTGAATATGAATGCAATAGCAAACAGACGTCTCTTCTAATGTTATAAATACAAAATAAATAAATAATATAACAAATTTCTTATACATAAAAAACAAAACTTGAATCATTGAGCAGGTTGTTCGTTTCGCAGACAGTGCCAAGTCCAAGAAATAAAAAGAAACTATTTTTTTACAGAGAATGACAGACGGAACTTCAAAACTTTTTATTCTTATTTTTCTGAATGCTATATTTAATACTCCATTGCTATGTTGAAAGGAAGTTAATTTGCCGGAAAAGTCCAAACGTTTTTTTAATTCAGATTAAGATAACTTACTATTATGTATTGGAAATTTTCAATTCAATTTATTTATTCAGAATGTCAGATGACAGAATAGCAAAATGTGCACTTCAAATAAATTATCAGCCTACGTTAAACGACTTATAAATGAAAAGTTGTATAATCGATATATTAATAAATCACTTTGATAGTTGTAAATCCAATGCGACTAATGTAAATTTATTTAAAAGTAATAATTTTAAAGTTTGTAAAGACTTTACTAGTATTAAAGAAAATAATTAAAATGTTAACATTTATCCTAAACGTGAGAAAAAATATACCTGGATTGCATATTTTGAGTATCCTTGAAAGAGTCCAAATTTCATACAATTTATGTGAATGAAGGTATTCCTTTATATGGAAACAGCTGGAATGAAAATTACTGGGACGAATATTAATTTTTCTAGTAAAATATTCGTCCTTAATAGGAATGGAAATAATCCTGAGGCAAAAAGTTGCGAATTTTAGAAAGGGGAGAAACGACGTACTAACAAAGTACGTGCAGTGGTTACAGATGAAAGTGGAATGTGATGAAAGATGTGATGTGATAGTTCTATAAATGAGGAACGTATATGTGTGTTAGATTGCAATTTAGCAATAACATACTTTTCGGCTTTACCAGTGCGCTATTTAAATAAGTAGTATTTTCGCTACTAAAGTTGCTTTCATGTCTTGTAGCAACTCTTAACTTTGCAACGGATTTTTTAAAAGTTTTGTTAAATTTCTCAATCAATTATTCCCTTTTTGTAATGATTAACTGAAATGTTAATTGCCTTAACTTTTTATGCAATTTGTTTAATGGTTCTGTGTTTAATCATTTTAAATCGTTTTCTTCCACCGGACTATATGCTCGTCGTTTTAGCGGCGGAAGCATTTTGGTGTACTCAGGCCCCGGCTCCCCTGACTGGGAGAATTTGTTAGTGTGAGCACTATGCTGGTTATCTGACATTGTAATAAGACGTGGTGCGTCTGCGGGGTCTTGGATGCCGGTATTGAAATTTGGATCTTGTCCTTGCAGACGTACCGATGTCTCAAGAAGGCGATGCTATAACATCAGCTTTCGATGAAGTAATATGAGAATTTGATTCATATACTCCGACAACTACGAGAGTGTGAATGATGGACTTTTTCGAGCAACAATCAGCAGTAAGTAAAATTTAGACAAAAAACTGTCGCGTATGTATGGAGAGAAGGCTGGCAGAATTGTTCAAAAGCAATTGTTGAACTTTCGCCTATTTTCTTCAGAATTCAAGTAAAAAGATGAATCATAATCCGTGATATATAATTGTGCCGAATTTGTGGAATTCATGGCTAGTTGCTTTACAACGCTAAAAATTTCATGAACTTAGTCCAGTAACGGTTGTGGAGTTTCATCGAATGCTTCGGCCTATTCATTTAAAGTTTCAATCCTTCTCCATCAGACAAGTGATGCGAATTGTAGGCTAGCTAGCTGAACCAAGTAATGATCACTAGAGCTCACGGGTTTATTTTTTAAATTATGGAATGTTGTTGTGATTTGTTTCTTTTTATATTCTAAAATTTTGATAGATAATTTTTATGAAAGTATCTGTGATCTTGTAGCTCTTGCATTTCATTTTCAGAAAGACTGCAGCACTTTTAACAATTGAATAACATGTTTGTAAATTCATTTTATTAGAAGTTCTTTGATCAACATGTGCATCGACAAAATCTTGTTCATCATTTGTTTTTTTGTATTCTTTCAATAATCAGGATTAGCTAATTGTTGAAATTGGCAATGTTTTTTTCATAAATAAAAGCTTAGTTAATCAAGAAGTAAAAGCTCTTGACTTTTTCCATAGTGTAAAAATGCTATGCATTACTTTCTGGAATTTTCTTCCACTATGGCCAAATGTTCCCGATAGGATAGGTATCGATAAAGGTATAGAAAGATTTTACTAATTCCACATAGTTTGATTCTTTTGACTTCTTTGCAAGCCATCTCATGCTAATAAAGTGGTGCTTTACTGTACTTAAAATACATTTAAAACTATTATAAAAAATTCAAGATTATGTGGAAAAACAAAACGCACTGCATTATAAAATCGTAAAATAATTTTTTTCGATATTTTAAAGTTCAGTTTAAAATTTATTTTTGTGTTACTAAAGATGGTTTTATTTTTAGAGAATTTTGACGCAAAGATTTTTTTAATTTCGCTGCTGGAATGCGAGGTTATCAAATAAGAAATGGTTTCCACTATTGAAACGAGATATAAAGTACAGGTATCAGAAAGAGAATGAGCATTTTTTGCTGCATAAATTTGATTGTAATTAAAAAGATAATGAAAACTGAGTTTTGCTTTTCAATATTTCTTCGGCGTAAATCATCATAAATTGCTTTTTTATATACAGTTTCATGCATTTGAGGAATGAATTTTATAAAATTCAAATATTTTATAAATACATAAATATTTTTTCCGATTAAATTAAAATTTTAATTTTATAAGATAAAATTTAATTAATATGAATTATACAAAATTAAAGAGATATTTTGTAATCTTAATTCTTAAGCCACTACGAAAAGGAGGTATATATTTGAAGTGTAAAAAGAATCAACTAGAAAAAGTAGAAAAACAAATTTAAAAACATTTTAACTTAAACTTTAAACAGAAACAAGAAAATCTAAACAATAAAAGCGAAACAATAAAATTTAGACAATGTTTAAGTTGCGAGCAATTGCAGCTGCATGCAAAAAACCAATGGAAATCAAAATCATTCAAAGAAACCAAAAAGTAAGAAACATACTCTGAGAGAATCGAATTAAACAAACAAGGAATCCATTTTAGTCCACTTTGTCAAGGGCTAAGGACTAAATTCGAAATGGATTCAAATTATTTGTGAAATTTTTCTGTAAGAAGTTCGCATTGCGCCACAGTACCATTTAATAAGCAAAATTTTAAAAGAAAAAGGAAAACCAAACACAAACATAGAAACGGAAATAAGATTGAAATAAATATATTAGCCATCGGGTTGAATAACAAACTTCAAAAAACTAAACTTACCCTAGAAGAGAGATAAAATGTCCTCACTTTTATTACAAACAAATGCAAAGTTCCCCCTAAATAAGTAACTCTCCTATATAATATATACTTAAACAGGTTCCTACACTTCAGATAAAATATAATGGAAGATCCTGTCGATGGGTGTTTGTCAGCCTCCTAAAGACGAAAATGTTATTGATCAAAAATCAGAAGTGATGTAGAAATCCTTTATATTGCGTAATTAATAAGATGTCGAAATCAACGTCACCTTTTATGCTCGATAACATTGATATAGAATTTAGAGTAAAGCAAAGATAGACTGAAGTAATTTATGTTGAATGCGCAGAATTTCAAACCGAGGATTATGAAAATGAATTGCGTTCAAATTTCGATAACGGAGGATTAGTAACAGTTATATTAATCTGCTGCTACTCTATGGAATTAACAGCACATGTATTGATTTCTTTTCAAATATATAAAGATTCGTATAACGAATCCACATTAAGTTTTAATCGAAAATTTATTATCTACAAGTGACTTTTAAATAGTCATCTTCATTTGAAAGCAGGTAAAGAATTATATAACAAGAAGATAATAATTTACTGAACGGATTCCTAAGAAAAGAAAACGTTAAATTTTGCTGAATCACGTATTAAATGAGTATCCGAGATATGAAAAAAGGTTTGAGTCATGAGTGTTATTATTTTCTACAATTTCCCCCTAGTAATTTGTTGATAAAATTTTATCTTGATGATTCGAGGCTAGATTTTTTTCCTCTATGATCTACAGTAGGACCGGGATTGCTGCTTGTTAAAATGCTGTGATATCTTTTCCTTTTGTAGTACCCCAGTGTAAAATTCGTCTCATATGTTATTTTTTTAAATTGATTGCAATCGATTATTGTGTGGGTGCTCCAAATGATATATAAGATTACTTAAAAATGCAAGTTGGAGTTATTAAGTTTCCTTATTACTCCATAAAATGGAACCATTCCAGTTTAAGCGCAGCATAAAAAAAGTTTGAATTGGCGCGTACTGTATATACAGAAAAGATTTAAATCTTGACAGTTTGTCCGATTTATAGGGAAGGAGGATTCGGATCAGGGACCGGAGGGCTCGAGGTTCAAAACACGATTGCACTAGAGAATCGCCGGTATGCCGGCATGGCGGACGCTAAATCTGACATCTTTTGTCAAATGCTCTCTGGCTGATATAGTGAAGAAGTTTGGAGAGGTAGGTGCAGTCTTCGTCATCTGACCGCGGTTCAAAGTAACGAGGTCCGTCCTGAAATAGTTTCCATGTTGATTCAAAACGGAATGTTTTTGAAACTAAACTAAACTTGATTTACAGCATAAGAATCTAAACTTAATTCAGATAAAAGTAGGGGACTTATATAGTCATGCTAATGAATAAATATAGCAAACAATTTTTGCAATTAATTAATAATAATTGCAAAATTAGCATTCATAAGCACTATGCGGTGTGAATACTAATTTTGCAATGTATACTGTAACAAGATTCATATAAGCTGCCACAATACAGCAGGAGAAATCATTCATGTATTAGGATATTTTGCAAAAGTTTTTAGCATCTATTTTCCTATAGATGTTTCATCAATATTGCTCCCTACCGGTAGGTTTTCAGAATTTCGGAAATTGGTGTGAAAAGTATTCTAAGGAATATGCAGAAACAGATATGGTAACTTTTCTAAACACTTAATATCTTATAGATTTATAATACATTTCGGCCACAAATTTATTATTTAATTCAAATATTTAGAATCCTCAAAGTGTTTTGAACCAATAAATGTCCTTTCAATCAATGAAAATATCTTGCATGATTTTTCAGAAAATCAATACCATAGCTTTGAAAATGAGGGATTAAGGCATGGCAAAAATTTGCAAATAATTAAAAAGAAAATTTTTAAATCAAGGAAGACTTCAAAAATGTGTTTAAAAGTGTTTTGAATTAAATTTGATTCTAAAAAATACATTATTTTCGATTAGATCTGCGGAATCTTTGGAATATCACAAACAATAATTTTTTCCTTTAAGTTTTCTTGATTTTTTTTATCTGAATGTAATAAATAAATTTTCAGTTTTGATCTTGCCAGAAAGACTATTCTTGACTCTCCATATACATTTTTGTTTGTTATAAACATTCAATTGACTGTCATTGATTTGTTTAAAAAAATCATAAATATTAAATTGCTTGTACATAAGCATTTAAAGCATTCTGCTGCAAAAAGACATTAGGAATTATTTAATGCTTCTTTAATTTGTTTTTTCTTTTGTGACAGCAATATACAGGGTGCACACAAATGAAGTGACAAATTTGAAAAATTAATGAAAAAAACTAAAAATGTTGGAGCTACGTTTTTCTTTAAATAAGAACGCATCTCAACAAGAATTTTTTCCAGATAGGTAACGCGACGTTACGCCGTTCTAACTTTATTACAGAGAGAAAATTCCGTACGCATTGGCTATTGGTCAGCAGAAGCCGATGCATGACTCCTGGTTTGTTTTTTCAGTTTTTCTCGAATATCACGAAAACTCTTCAGTTTTCACACTGCATGTTAATTAACAAATTAATGAGCGTAAAATTCTCTACAAATGCATGCTTTTATTTTTCTTCTAGTTTTAATATTTTCTCAGATGATGGCTTTAAACAAATTTTTGATTTGAAGTAATTTACGGCCCCTTAGACTATCGTAATGGCATGCTACCTATCTGGAAAAAGGCATTTTGAGATCCACTCTCAGTTTTAAAAAAATCGTAGTTCCAACAGTTTTAGTTTTTTTAAAATTAGTTTTTCAAATGTGACAATTCTTGTGTGTACACCCTGTATTTAACCAGAGAAATCTAAAAATTCGAAGTCTTGAAATAAATACCATTCCTCAAGGCAAATGTTTGAATCTTCATTTCTACTATTCATGAATAATAATCAAATTTTAAGGCTGCAACTTTATAATGATACTATAAATATTAATGTAATTTCGATTTCTGCAGGGTTCGCACATTCTTTCAAAGACAAACTGTTCAACCATTATCGTATTAATGCAGCGACCACTCTCTTCTTAATCTATAAGAATACCTCGGAATCCACCCTCGCTTTATCTCCATTCGCATTATCACAAATGTCACCTGAGGGAGTACAAAATATCGTTAAAGTATCCTCCGAAGTGCGAATCACACTTCAGCTTTAATGCTGTAACAGATTCATCGGAGCTATTTTGTAACCTAATTGCAAGCCGAGATGTGGGCTGTAAATCCCTGTATACCTTTAATGCAACGTCAGAATGTTACGTCGAAACTAGTAGCTCTTCAGCACTGAGTTAACACCTGAGGCAAGCATGGGAACGTAATTGAGTCTATTAGAAACACTCTCCAGGGCTTGCTACATCTTGGGTCAGTATAGATTGCAATGAAATAATACGTTGACATAAATTGGAAGTATGTAATTCTCAAGCACTCATTAATCTTTAATAATGGCGTTTCTCTTTATGAAACAAAAGATACGCTTTTAAATAATGAATAAGAAATAGCGAATGTGGGTCTCGTCTTTCATGTCCTTATTCCTTTCAGGCACAATGGATATTCCAATTAAGAAGCTAAGCAGATACTCCATGGCAAAAGTGTCTTGTGCGTTTCCTGCATGTTTTATATTCAATCAAGTTCGGTTGTTTAAATGTTTTTTATTATTATTTCTGTCTGTAAATGTGTAACTCTTTAAGAGTATATTGCCCAGAAAGGCATATATTTGTACTGATTCAGTAATTTCTCCAGTTTAAGTTTTGGGTTTTTTCATAAGTTTAAACCATGAGGGAAGGGAGAATATAAATTGTTCGGGGCATGACATTCGCGTGGGTTCCAGAGACCTGCGGTGGAAATTGTTGTACTCGTCCACCTTGCACCCTTTCAAATGGTTAGATAACCCTTGAGGTTATAGGCACCAGGGTGTGGGGTGACTTCATGTCATGTGGGGAAATTGAAGGATATTGTGTTTCAAAATTATTTGATTGTAGCTATTGCAGAAGTGTTTTGGGAGAGAAAGAAGGGTATAGTTTTGGATAAATTTCATAACCATATTGAAATTTGATATAAACTTATTAAAATTTCATACATCACGCTGTCCAAACTTCTAATTATTGCCTGTTCTTCTTTGTGAAAACATATGCTGTATATTTTACATTTGTGTTCAAAATGACTTTAATCTTGTTACTTACAATTTATTCTTGCTGTACTTTCATTATATCTACAGAAACGAATAAGAGTCATAATCGTATGTAAGGGTGAAACTAATATAAATTAATAATGCGTTAAGATGAATGTGTTAAGATTGGTGGAAAAATATGTTTATTAAAAAATAGAGGCATACAAACATCAATGGGAAAAAATTTTCATTCTTTCAAAAATATAATGTTATAAGTTGTCACGTTAAGTGATTTTTTGTCATTTTAAATTACAGTCTCATTAGTTTCAACTTTTAGAAGAAGCATTTTATGGAATGAATTCATATTTTTCAAAACAGATAGTTTCTTTACAAATCTAGTTCAAGCCGTTTTCTCTATATAGAAAAATCAAATTAAAGAAACATTTCTTAAGTCAAAGAAATTTCACTTACAATTACTGTTAATATTATTTGTTAGATTGGTTGGCTAGACATCTTTTTATGTAGCTACTATAGCTGAGAAAATATTAAAAAATATCTATGAAACCTAGATCAAAATTAAAAATAAAATCTAATAACAAATCAGTTATTTGTACTCTATCCAACACTTGTGTATTTCATTGTATATCTCGCATGCATACATAAAAGTAAAAATATTAATTTCACTGTGTTCTGTCTGTTTCAATGAATAAATAAATCAATTGCATAAAACTCACATATGTAGGCTGTCGCATATATTATATATGCAATATAGAATTTTTTGTCTCACTTCTAATTTAACCCATATCGTACCAAGTATTAATTTTAAATATGTATTTATCTATGCGTATGTATACACATAAAATCAAAAACATCACAGAACTTTCATTAGTTTCATCGGTACAAGAGGACTAAGAAATAGGACACTGGTACAATCCACAGCTATTTGTTTTTACTTAGGTTGCTATTAAATTTGAAATTAGAAAGACAATTACTTCTTTAAATTTAAAATTACTGAAATTTAGGTTCTCTAACAATGAAACAATGCTGTTTATCTTCTCGCAGTGTTATGGCGCGAGTTTTATTGTTGTTGACGTCAGACTGTTTCCGAGAGACAGACCTGGGTTATTATATTAGTAATTGTTGGTTTTGCTGCATAAAGTTTTATCTGGCTACTTCTTTGTCGGGTTTCTGGGGATTTTTTAAATAAAATTTTTATTTTTGAGATTTAGGAAATCTTCATTAACATGTTGAATACCCAGTTTTCTGCACGGTTGTTTCCTTGGAATAGAAAGTCCCAAATAGGCAACTGTTATACGCCTTCGAAAATGAAGCAGGCTCAGATTATTATCACTAAATAGGTGATTGAGCTTCCAGGAAGCAACAAATGCTGTTTCATAACCATTTATATATAATGACCAGTACCAATTTTTTTCTTGAATTGAAGTAAGACAAACTGCTACATGATTATCAAACAGGTCGACTCCGTTTTCATGTTTATTGTATAATGTATGCACATTGGTATCTTTACCTGTTTTCTGCCAGTAAAAAATTTTCGTTGTATTTTAGAACATCATCATTAAAATTATTTTCAACAGGAAACAAAATTCACGTATACGAAAATGAGAAAAATTAGGTCTACTTCGTTGAATTTCAAAATACAAACTGACTTCATGAGCTTTTGTTTGAGAATAATTAACTCCCCCAACACTCGCATGTCTGACACATGATACAGCCTGCTTTAAATGTAGAGTAGCAATGTTTGGAATGTAAAAGAGAAAAAATGACTCTTTCCATTACTAACTAATGAGTTTTTGGTAGTAGTTGATTGTGCAATCGTCCTATATTTGGGACAGTTGAAAATACAAGGAAAAATAACCTTCTACATTATTTTCTGACAATGCTTCTTTGCTGGTATAAAAGTATGGAACATTACCTCAATAAATTTTTATGTATGTTTTTCTTGGAGTTAAAAACTTTTAAAAACATGCAAATTGAAAATGTCAGAAAAAATTCTGCAAAAATCGCCTTTTTAAAAAGTTATTAAAAGATATCCATCATAATTTAAACTTGCGATAAAGACAAATAAATAGTTAAATGCAGCTTGAATAATAAATAATCTTTAATTTGAATTACAAAATTCAGAAGCAATTATATAAAGGCCACTTATATGTGCTGTATTATTTTTAGGGCGTTGAGGAAATATAGGTTAAATCGGAATTGTATGGACGAGTTTCCTAGTTTGTTTACTTACATTAAAAACCTTGAATTTATCTGCTGGGATGTTGGACTTCCGCTTTGATGAGTCCATTGACTTAGCATTACATCGGAATTACGTAGTCCCAGCACTTAAATGTAAACAAACAAAGCAAAAAACTTGTCCATAAAATTTCAAATACTCATATGTTTTAGATAGAAATAATTCTCGTATTAAATGAAAGGAAAAGAGATTTAAATAAAATACATTTTAACATTTCTTCAAATTATAAACAATTGTAAAAAATATTTATATGCGGAATTATCATATTTAATTTCATTTAATTTAGAATATGTTTCGGGAAAGTTAACTTTAATAAAATATATCCAAGCTATTTCACTATTACATACAAAAGACACAGAAGTAAAAGGTCCTAATTTTCGGAGATGATAAAACATTTGAAAAGTAAGAATTTGCGTAAAACAATGCAAGGTGGATATTCAAGTTATTTACTGAAGGAGAATGCAAGTTACCTGAGTTCTCTATTTCTAAAGTGATGTATCCTTTACTGTCGACCCATTCTTCGGCCTCCTAGGTCTCTTGATCTCTCCTGTCTAGATTTCTATATTTTAGCAGAATCTGAAAAGCCAGCTTATTAAACACCTTATCACTAGAATTATCGTGAAACAATGTCAGGTGGATATCCAAGTTATTTACCGAAGGAGGATGTAAGTTACCTGAGTTGTCTATTTCTAAAGTGATCCCTATTAGTACAAAATATTGTACGACATCTCTACGATGTTGTTCTATATTCTGCATGCCGTACAATATCGTGAAGATATCGTAGAAATATTGTTGAGCATCTTCTGCTAATAGGGATGTATTCTACACTGTCGACCCATTCTTTGTCCACATAGGTCTCTTGATCTCCCCTGTCTAGATTTCTATATTTTAGCAGCATCTGTAAAGCCAGCTTATTAAACACCTTATCGCTCGAATTATCGTAAAACAATGCAAGGTGGATATCGAAATTATTTCCCGAAGAAGGATGCAAGTTATCTGAGTTCTATTTCTAAAGTGATGTATTCTACACTATCGGCCCGTTATTTGTCCACGTATGTCTCTTGACATCCATTGCCTAGATTTCTATTTTTTAGCAGAATCTGAAAAGCCATGTTATTAAACACCTTATCACTAGAATTAGCGTCGCAAATGTAGTAGTACTTAAAATGATGAGAGTCTTACAAGGTTTATTCCAACTATTTCAGCATCGCTGAGATGATGTTCTGCGGTATGAAGTTGTCCTTCAGAAAAAATTCTTTCAAGCATCAAACATTATTTCAAAGCAGTTTACGTGATTAAATCCACATTTCCTGTTCCTGTTATTCGGAATTATATTTATATTTTACCTTCTATATTTATTCTGTTGCTCTTTCAGCATTCTATCAAACCATTTTTCCTATTTCACCCTGCATAAATGTGTTGCTAAAACTAATAATCTTTTTAAAAAGAAAGAATTTTAAATTCATATTGTTTCTAGAGCTTTGAAATGACAGCTGTTTATACTAAAACCTGAAAGAAATAAAAATATCAAAGCTTAAATATTATATGGAACAGTTCTTCGAAGAAATAAGCCAAAAGTTTTCGAAATTATTCATTAAAAAGTCTTCCAACGAAAAATTTATTAATTTTCTAAAATTTTTGTTACATATTAAATATTAAAATTTTTAATTACCCAGTTACTGGAAAGAAAAATAAATAGCGAGTGTAAAGTTCAAAGGCTCTCAGTCTTCATGATGTCACAGGATTCTTAAAAATCGCGAACGTATTGAAGCAAAATTAAAGAAAAGATACAATTTAATTTTTGAACCAGAGCAATAAACTAAATCAAGAAGAAAATAATTTCATTATTTCAAACTGAATTCATTATTTTAAAGGAAATGAATAGATTAATTGCTTTCATAAGCAGTTATTAAAAAGTTGCATAGTTTTAAAATAATCATGAAAGAAAATGCAGTGTCTGAAAATTCCGGAATTTATGAAAAATAAATTACATCCAAATATGAAGAATTAACTTATAAATAATTTTTCCAACATTTTTCTTCCATATTTTAGATACTTAAATAAGAAATAATCAAAGGCGAATATTTTTTATACATTATTTGGTATTTCTAATTTTTCTTTGGTATTATATTTCACTTTATTCTTTCGCTTTTGATGGGAATTTGAATATTATTTGTTTTATGGGCATCTAGAATTCTCATTCTCAGGTTATTCATTTGTTATTTTGGAAGAAATTTCAAAGTCGCCGGCATTCATCCTCAGCTCGAATGAATTCTGTTTTAGTTGAATTTACACGTCTAAGTCATTTTCTCTTACAAAAAATTCAGAAGAATCATAATGCAGAAAAGAAAACTTTGAAGTATTCGATATGCCCAAATTTTTAGAATGGTGCTTTTCTTAATCTGTTACGTATATAATCCTGTGATACATGGTTCATTTAATAATATGAAATATAAGCTGACTTTGACGCTAATCCAAGCATGGCATGTTACACTGCATTTAGCGTCTAATCTTTTATACGAGAATACATTTTCTTATTTCCAGATGAGGAGTAAACTAAAACCGCATTTGTAAATTTGGTAGAAGGGAAAAAAATTATATCTTATTTGAATAAATTTAAGAAAATGTAGAAAGTTATGAAGCCTTTTATACTTTTCTATAGTTCAGTATAGTTATTTTCGTGTAATATGTATGGAAAGAGCATACAGTTTTCCTTTCGTGAACAAAAATTGTTATTTAGACGCGATGTAATGCGGGGATTCTTTCTAGTTATTTCGAGAGAAAAAATAATACGTTATATAAAATTTATGATACTTAAAATTCAACAGTATGAACAATAATTATAATAATGTTCTTCTGTACAAATATAAAACAATTGCGTACATGATAACTAAATCTCCAAGCCTGCCAGTACTTGCGACTAAATCTATGGAAACGCGTATTGTTCATGGATACTATGACCTTTAAAAGAAGAAAGGAAATTTTTGAAAATAAATTAACATAATTTTAATTAAAAAATGAAAAGAAATTAAAATTTTGACTTTTATTTTCCATTTATCGCCTTATTTTTATCTAATGGAGTACTCACTAAAAATATATTTATTTTTTGTAATCTAAAATAATTGTATCTCGGAAACACAATTAAATATCTGAAAATTTTGATGACACATACGTGAATCGATAGGCTCGATAGACTGGTAGTTTCAAAGTGCTTAATTTCATTCTACAATTTTCTATCTATCGAAAAGATAAGAACGAATAATAACTAAGTTATGTAACTTTAGAGGAAAAAAATGTTTCTTTGCGTATAAAATCATAAAATAAATATTGCTTGCATTTTAATCTTCCTTTATATTCCACTATCTAATATCAGACACTAATAGTACTTTTATATTTTATGAATACAAATTTTATTTATGTCTATGAGACGGCATGAAATGACAAATTTTCTGATTATATTCATTCAAAATTTAGGAATGAGTAAAATTCAAATTGTTTCATGTAATTTAAATAATTAATTTTAAATCATATTTTTACAGTATATCTATTTAAAGAGTATGTGTGAAACATTTATTCCCTACTAAGCAGATTTTTTTCAAACACTTGTCGCTTTAACGCAGAAAATATTTTCCAACAAATAAAAGGCATCCCCACAAGGAACAAATTTCTCATCTTTACTAGCCAACCTCTTTCTTCATTTCTTCGAAAGAAATTTCGTTTTAAACCTCCACTCTGCCTTCCGATTTATTGACGATATTATAATTTTTAATTTTCAAGACTTCAGCTCTATTTGCAATACCATCTACCCAGAAGAACTCAAACTAATTAAAGCCAGCAACAATCAATCTCCAGCAATCTTTCCTGATTTATGCTTAGACAACGAAAACGACTCAAAAATTGACATTCACGACAAAAGAAACGAATTCAAATTTAACGTCAATAAATTTGTTTTTTGGAACTTTAATATCTCATATAAAATCGACAAAAACACAATTATCAATCAGTTTATGAGGATCAACAAAATTTGCAATAACACTAATTCTGCCAAGAAGCAAATCATGCACTTAAGGAATAGCCTCAACATTAATAAAATTTCCCCTCACTTTACGAACCTCTGATTAATGGATTTAAGATGTAAGCAAAGGATTGCTTATCAGAGAGATGTCGATGCGAAGTATAATCTTCGTGGTAGGGTCTCCCAAGTCGATAATGTCTGATATTTTACCTCGAAAACGCATCTGTTAAACATTTTTCACTGGTTTCTCATATTTTACTGATTTCTTCCACTATTTCTAGGCGCTTTCTATCGTTATCGCTCTTCCATTTAATCTTCATCCTTCCCAAAATAATACACTACCCTGGCAACAGCCAAAGTTAAGCACGAAAACTGTTACTCGATACCGTGTTCACACCCCTTCAAAGAAAGTCTGTATAGTGACCCTCCGCAAACACTGCCACGTCAACATCCGTCCTTATAATACGTAAAATATTTATTCTTACTTTTATCTAATATTATCACGTCGTACTTCTGTTTTAATTATTCAAAACTCCTCTCTCTGTTGTTTGGTTGGCTTGACATTAGGGATGCTAATCAGCGTTTTAGGCCTTACGGCGTAACTGATTGCAAGAAAATGTTAAACTTTTTATATTTAGCAATTCACAATAACTTCATCCCCTGAAAAATTGTTATTCTGCTTTTATTGCGTTTTTCATTTCACGTTTTATACTCTTTCATTTTGCGATTTATAATCTCTCTCTCTCTCTCTCTCTCTCTCTATATATATATATATATATATATATATATATATTAGAGAGATATATATATTATATGAGATTATTATATATATATATATAATAATCTCACTTAATTTTATTTAAAATTCTAATATTATATATTTTAAAGTCTTAATGTATTTCAAAATCACTTTTCTTAAACTCCAGTTTCGTTCTATTTCCAGCACTGGAGGTATATTAAATCTGTCGTTTTGGCATATTTATCACTACAAGAATATTTTAATCGTTTCCACGCGCGAAATCAGCGACTCCTTGCCGCTATGCTCTTTCCCTAAAACGCTTACGTAATATACTAAAAATAGCTATTATTCCCTTCACTTTGATCACGTGTCTATCTGTAAAATCCCTACCTGAGAAAAAGCAGGGACTTTCTATTCTCTTTTGGCTTGTAACTTTATACTAAGATGTACGAACATTCCGTCACTCTCTGATGATAAAAAAAATTTAGCTAATAACACTGCCTGTTTTTATATTTAACGACTACAACAACGAAAACATTTTGTATATATATATATATATATATATATGTATATATATATATATATTAGTAGATGGCGCCACTATTATTAGAAATAGTTGGCAGTTAATAATATGCAGTATTACATCATTAATTAAATGTTAATATCAAATTAAAATAGGTTAATATAATGTTCTTATAAAATATAAATCTGTAGTTTAATTATTAATGATGATTTAATATAGTATATATAACTTAATTTAGTTATAATATTTTCACAATAAATGCGGAACTGTAATTCGTATTTAGCTTTTGCCAATTTTTGCTAAGACTTTGAAGCAGTAAGCATTTAGTTAATTTTCTCGCTCTTTTCTTAATATATTTTGGAGATTTACTCCCATATTTGTTGTTTTTTTCCAACAATTGGCCCTCACAGAAGGTTGGCGTCTATAAATTTCGAAATAATGTGACATAATCGATTTCTCAGGTTGATTGGCATTTGATTCTTGGAATTCCATATCTGGATTGGCTTTTTCTTAGTAATAGTTTTTAATATTATTAGCTTTCTGTAATTCATTGTGTGTATAATATTTAGTTATATAGTTTATTATGTTTAATTTTAAAAGATGATTTAATAGGTGTATATGATGAAAATGTTAGTTGAGTTTTAATGGTTTAAATATATATATATATATGTTTGTGTGTGTATAAGCGAAAAGTTGTCGTTGCTATGCAGAGATAAGAAGATTTATAAGGCAGGCGAAAATATATTTGCGAGATCGCATTTCTTGGCGAGAAGTGTCTAATAATTCCAGTTAGGCTTAACAATTACAAGCGAATTTTTTAAAAGTTCTTTAAATTGGTTACTGCGCCATCTGAGGTATAAATAAATGGTTTAGTTGCTGAATGAGTTCAAATATAAATGTAAAACTAAGAGACAGCCAAAGATTATAAAAATATATAACATTTATTTAGAAAAATGCGTATAACGATACATAGCGATAAGCGAACTGTGTTTATTTACAACTCTGATATCATAATCTTAACGTTCGCTTGTCACTCACTCTTTTACTACCAATTAATATAATAATTATACATAATTGAAATAAGTATTTTATTACCGAATTAAAATAATAAGAAATAAAACATATACATCGTTTTCTAATGCTTCAAGAAATATTTCTGCCAAATTTGAAGGAAATCGAACAACGCATATGGTCGTAATCGAGTAACAAAGAAATTTACAGACAAAATGCCAAATGCTGGAATTAAAACGTAGACTTCGCTTCCCTCAGTCATTGTATTCATATTTTGTAAACCGCAAACTACTATAAATTTGCGAATATTATTTTTATTCTAACATTGTAAAAAGGAATCTATTTTTGAAATTGTCTAAAGTGTATGAATTATTTATGTGTTACAAAGTACAGAAAAAAGTATTCATTAACCACAAAATGGGTCACTTGCCAGAGAATATTTGTAATACAAATCAGCACAATTCAAATATAATAAAAAAATATAACAATGTATCTTTACCCACAACTGCAGTGTTTATTTTTCTTTGCGTATCTTTCTAAACTAAAAGTATCTTTAAATAAAGTGATCAGGTTAGTATTTTTGATTTTAGTAACCATTTCAGATATGAAAGTTTAAAAAAATTATACTTCATCTTCATCTTTAGTTTTTACCTTTTCATTTGTTTGTGAATATTATTTTTATTATATTATTGTCAGACGAAATCTGTTTTTGAAACTGTTAAAAGTACATGAATTATGAGTTACAAGGTGCATGAAATCAAAACTGTTGAATGTGTATACAAAGTTCAGAAAAATGTATTCGTCAACCATAAAATGGATAAGAATCCCGAGAGTAATTGTAATACAAATCAGGGCAATACAGAGATAAAGAAAATACAGCAATGTATCTCGATTTTCAACTGCAGTGTTTATTTAATTTTTTTTTATCTTTCTCTCTAAATTAATAGTATCTTTAAATATTGTGATCATATTAATATATTTGATTTTAGTAACCATTTAATATATGAAAGTTAGAAAAATAATATTTCAACCTTAATTTTTACTGAGTCTTAATAAATACTCATATAATCTGTAAGCAGATACACATATAATATGTGTGCTACTTTCGAAGCATTCCAAAATGGAATAGATATATAAACCAATCAACTTAATAATTCTCTTTGCTATCTAATAAGATGCTCTCTTTGGTTTTTGGAAAGGCTCTGTCATTTTCATTCATCTCAGAAGGCATATAATACTTGAGATTTTAAAAGATTCAACGTAGTTTCTGTATACAATTATAAAGCTAATTAATGATTGAATTTTAGTTTTAAGACTAAAAATGCGATAATTTGATGCACGAGCATTCTTGGAATTTTAAGTTAAGCGGTTAAGATTTATCGTAGTTTCTAATCCGCAGTTTTATTCCCAATGCCTGATATATTCAAACTATTTAAAACTGGCAGAACATATTTCATTTCTTGGTAAATCCTTTTTGCTTATTAAGAAATAAAGTTGACCACTTGTATTCTCATAAAAGATAAAAACTTGATTTAATGTTATCAACTATCCATGACTTTTGGATTTGTTTCAATTCTTATGTCGGTTAACCCCTTAACAGGTCAATTTATTTTAAAGAATCGTTCACAAAAAGGGCATATTTTTTGTTGCATACATTCTCGCTTCTGTTTATCGGTGGTTAAAAAAATAAAAATATTCAACTTAAGACCCGGATGGAAAGCATTTCAGTGAAATGGACAAGCTACACCATCTGTTGAAGAATACTGATTGCGCTTTTAGTATTAAAAATAAGGCAAACAGGAAAAGGAAAAGATAAAATATCGATGCCCGTATTCCGTACGGTAAACCAGTTAAGACCAGTTTTGTATAACCCGTACACCATACGTGCAAACCGGTTGCCAAATGTGATCAGATTAATATTTTTAATTTGAGTAACCATTTCATGTATGAAACTTAGAAAAATGATATTTCATCTTTAACTTTTACTTTCTTTTAATGGACACGCATATAATTTGTTAGAAAATATACATATAATCTATGTGCTACTTTCAAAACACGCCAGATTGGAATAGATGTATTATGATTTATGGTAGTCTCTAATACGGCGCTTTATTCCCAATGCCTGATATATTCCAAATATACTAAGCTGGCACAACATATTTCGTATCTTGGTTAAAACTTTTTGTTTATTATGAAATGAAAACGTCCACTCGTTTTATTACGAAAGATATAAACTTGATTTAATGTCATCAACGATCCATGACTCCTGTATTTGTTTCAAATCTCTTGTTAATTAGTTTACTAAAAGACAAAAAATAGTGATTTCTTATTATTTCGATTATATGCAACGTTTGAATAGAAAACAGTCTTCAGTATTCATCGTAAGAACATGGCAAACATAATCTGAGTTCTCATAAAAAATATTAAAATTAAGAAAACTTCAGATTTTCCAATAAAATAATTATAATCATAATTTCGATGACAAGAAGGAAATTTTGGAATTAATTTAAATCGCTGCTAGACTTAAAAAAGACAAACAGTTATCGGATAAAATGTCTTTCTTTAAAATAGACTGACTGGGCATATAGGAAAAGAGGTAGGAAATAAAAGAAATATTCCTTAACATAAATATAATAAAAGTTATTTAATTAAATTTAAAGGTTTTACAAAAAAACGAATAAATTTATGACATTCCTTCTTTCAACTAAGGTATCTAATTAAAGTGAATTTTATAAGCTACCATTTTTTATTACCACTGTTTTAAATTAAATATTGCATAAATATATATTGATCAGATTAAAGAATATAAAATTTGTATTTAAATAAATCTCAACTAATATTTTAATAATAAACTAATTTAAATACCAATTCTTTAATTAAAATTTATTTATGAGATATTTTTAATAATTAAAATCATGAATAAAATAAGTAACTGATTTTATGAATCAATTCTTGATTAATTCCAAAATATTTATAAACAGTAGGAAAAGGAACTTATAGACATTCATATTTGTGCACTGTAGGATTACTATTTTTCTGTCAAAGAAGTATTTTTAACAGTCTTTAATTTAATAAAAATAAAATGAAAGAAGCATAAAATAAAATAATCTAATTTCTTGATCCTGAAGAGCTAAGGTAACTTTTGTTAAGAAAATTTTTCTACTGATTTTAAATCCTAATTAATCCCCTCATTTTTTTCAATTTTTGAATGAATTGTAATTTAATAATATTTGGCGTCGTAATTATATTAAGAACATACACAAATTAAAAAACGGTCTCCAAAATTTCATGATATGAAATCAGATGTAAAAATGACCTATCGTTTCACTTACTATTACTCTATTTTATTAGTCTTCATTCACGTATTTAGATATGTTATTCTGGTTTTTACAATAGCTTCTGAGATAGCTTACGATTGTGAGTTTAGTATCTTAATGATTTTATAAGAATTGTGCTGCAATCTTCTTGGCTGATGAAACGTCTGCCAATAAGCAGTATTGATGAATATCATAAATTATTTTTCAATAAGAAAATTAATCACTTAATATAGATGCTCAAAATAAGAATACGTAAATATACGTTTGTCAGCATACTTAATTATTAAATATTTTAAAGCACTTCATCTAAATTGTATTTACCTTGGAAAATCTCAATGAATCATAGATAAAATCAAATAAAGTTTATTTATTATTTAATTTAGTAAATATACTTTTACTTCGTTAAATATATTTTATAGTGGTGAAAATTAAAATTACAAATATAATCTTGAACTATATATGTTGAAAATATTTTCAAACTTTATTAAAGTTCTAATCTATTCTTACTTTTACTGTCCCCAAAAATTCAATCTAAAAATTTTTCAATACAAAAATATTATTTTTTTTGGGGGGAGAGGACACATACAGTAACAACAAAGAGCGACATAATAGGAGCGAGAACAAAAGGAAACAAAGACGAAATTTTAATTAAAGCTGGAAATATCGTTACAAGGATTCGACTAGAAAGGAAAAAGAAGGTAGTTGCCCAGAATAGATAATGGAAAGAAGAAAAAATGCTCGTTCTTGAAACATACGTTAGAAA
This sequence comes from Araneus ventricosus, assembly GCA_013235015.1. Classification (NCBI taxonomy): domain Eukaryota; kingdom Metazoa; phylum Arthropoda; class Arachnida; order Araneae; family Araneidae; genus Araneus; species Araneus ventricosus. The sequence continues at coordinate 66,110 of BGPR01002772.1, read as the reverse complement.
CTAAGCTATTTCATTTAAGTTTAAGTGTCAAAAATAAACGAATAAAAATAAAAACATCTCTTGACTTAGAATAGCGGGATAATAAAAAAAACGATTACATCTTCCATTTTTGTTGTTGTTGTTTACCCATTGAAATGGCAAGGAAAGATATTGCAAAAAATTTTCAAAATATTAAATCTCTTTCGAATGTTCATAAAGTATTTTTGTTCTATTAATCCTGATTTTAATTCCACTTCCTATCGTGATTCCCTACTCTACCTCCTCTGTGTTTTCTAGTTATTTTGTAAATTATTCTAAAATTGCTTCGAAATGTTTTGTAACTTTATCACTAGAAACTTGATCAGTTATGTGGCTCAAATCTAGTTCCCTATTGAAATTTCATCACATATTGTAGGAATTTTGAAATAGAATATATTTTATGGTTAGGTTAAAAATGCTCCACTTAGAGATGAAATATAAAAAACAGAAATAAAACTTTAAAAGGATACAGATAAAATATGTTTCTATATTTCCACAAATGAGTTCCAGTTTAGCATTGCCAATTGGTCCTAAAATATAGGTTTTGAGGTATCTGTAAAAGTATGATTTACATGGGTTTACCAGTTAACGAAGTTATCGATATGGGATGTGAGAACAATGAAATTATTATGTCGGCAATTGTGTGTAAATTTTTTTCCTTTAGAATCATTGATAGATATTTTATAAATTAGCTGATGCCTTCTGAAAAATTATCTTTCAGCGATGACAAGAAATGAATCTTTAATTAAGATTTGATTATTTTTCTTATGACTAGTAAATCAAAATCCTTATTAAATAACTACTGAAATATATAAAATTGCATGTGTAAGTTTCAAATACTTTCACTAATCAAGAGTATTCTTTTATACTTGAACAGAAAGGAAGCATAAAAATGTTTAATCTAATACTTGGAACGCTTGGAGCAATGGAAAAAAGATCAAGGATTTTTTGTGCGAAAAATCATTACTTTTAGATAAAAGGTTTTGTTTCATTTTCGTTTCGTGTGATTAAACTTCTTTAAAAGTTATAAAACGATTCATAGTTTTAAGATAACTTAGAAGGGGGAAGAATTTTTTTGAAATTAAAACATTTGATTAAATACAAATAATAGCAAATCACGAGCCACGCTTGAATTTATATTATGAACTTTCAGGTTTTCATTCCAATTATAAAATGTATTTTTGACTAAGAGAATGTCACACGCAATAAAGTATTCGTTTATATGGCAATGTCTTTCAAGTTAATTTATTTTATAATAAATGTTAAAGAAAAAGATACAGAATATACTCTTCAACTGCAATCATAGACAGTTACAATTTAATTTCAATTAAATTAAATATTTATTATCATGAATTGATAACTTGAATTATGGATTTAATATTTCCAATGATTATCTTTCGTTATATTATTTATTTATTTCATTCTATTTAATAACGAGTTTACAATCTGGATCTTACACAGTCAGTGTGAAGCAAATTTCAATTTTAACGCAGCATATTTATAGAAAAGTATATTTAGATTTTAATTTCAGAGCACTCTGCGACAATTTTTCTTTCATTTTACGATGCCTTTTGTCATTTTCTACGGAATTGTGCTCTGTATAAAAATAATAATATATATCATCGTAAAATTTCGTGTTGCTTTCTAACACAATCTGCTAAAATTAATAATGAAACTGCGACAATAATCCTTAACAATATAATAAATGCGAAAGCGTTTCTGTCTGTCTATTTGGTACGTTTTCAGGGCCAGACTACCAAACCGAATTGGATGAAAATTCCCAGAAATGTAGCTTGAAACTCAGGAACGGACATAGGGTAGGTGACATCATGTTAAATTCAAAATTTTTGACTACAGATAAAAATTAAATAATTTACAAAGCAAGGCTCATTAACTCAGCGGTCTGCGATGAAGATTACTAATTTGTTTTTTAAATCAATCGTACTTTATACTGAAGAAAAGAGTAAATAAGTGGAATATCTTATTTTTAATGTCAAGCATGACGTGATGATAAAGAAAACCGCGATAATGTGAGAAGAAATAAATAATAAATTTGTGGAATAATAACTGAAATTACTCAACGCGACCCTTGATATTAATTTTCTGAGTTTACAATATATATAATTTTAGTAATTTATATTTCTATCTTTTCCTTATTAGGTTTTATTCAAGAAATTGTCCATAAATTTGCGCCGTGTCAGAAATCTATTAATAGGTATGATTTAGTTTCTAGAGTTTTGAGAATAAAATTTAAAAACTGATGTTAATTATAACTAAAGGAAAATATTCGATATATTTTATTCTATGTATTCCAATGAATGGTAGAAGCGGATGACATATAGCATGGTAGATGACATATTCCACAGATTATAAGAGCCTGATGATATACCATTTAGTACAATGATGTAATTTACAATGAAGAATTAACTTAGGTAGAAGACTTAAGTGATATTACGATAACTGGTAAAGATCTATCGAGCTCTGGAATGAGTAGTAATGTCTCAAGCTGAGGCAGTAATGTCTCAAATAAGAACAATTGAAGCGTTAAATTGAACTATAAAATATATGATATTAATAATAACCAAATTATCAACGGAGGAATGGCGGTATTGAGGTGAGGCAATTTTAGACAGTTTGAACCTATAATAACTAGGGGACACCGATGGATGAAATGAATACACGTTCAAAGACGTCTCCGTTATGGGAGCAAGTCAAAAAATTTAAACTCACTACGAATATTAGAGTTGAACAGTTCAACGGCACTGAAACAGGACTAATACTTTGAAAATTGGTGAAGGTCGGTTTAAAACAGATTCAAAAAGTGTATTAAACTGAAAGGGAAATTTTTCAAAATTGTTCATAGCACAGAGGAAATGATAAGCGTGTATAATCCTGCACCACAAGAAAATAGAAATAGAGAATGGTTGTTGAATGGGTAATTTTGACATTGACTAATGAAAGTTTAGGTCAGTTAAATGAAAAAATATGCCTCAAATGGAGGGAGATATTACAGAGCAGAACACCGTCTCTTATCCCCGTACCCGTAACCAGACCGGTCACTGAACGGTTTGATGGGCAAGACACGGGAATTATATTTAAGGAAAAAAGAAAAACAAAATAAAAAAGAAAGAAATATTTACACTATGTTCAGCAAAGGCATTTTAACTTTTATACTATTAGTTCGTAATAGTCTTCTTTTCTTTAGATGTTGTTATACCTTTCTTTTTTGAAGGGGGTGTGTTCGGTATTTGAGCTTTTTAGTTCACCTCGCTGGAAAGTTGAAGGCTAGGGAGGCATTGAAAAGATCTCTGTTTTCGCTTGAATTTGACAACCACACGAATTTTATACCTGGACACGAGGTTATTGGAAACTCTTTTCAGCCATTCTTGTTCGAAGTTTGGCTCTGGCTTCCTCATATGCCAAGACACTGTGTAAATACACTGAGTGGCATAGTGAAGTGCAGTGGCATTCCACCACAACTACAATAATCGCTGTAAGACAGGTGAAACCTTTTGAGGTAGACAGGGATAGGGCCATGTTGAGAGAAGACGATAACATCCTCTATAATCTAGTTAGTGGGACGGAGACTAACTGAGGCCATGATGTTATAGATTTTCCTGCCTGTATCGCCATTCTTCCATGACGTTTGCCACTCCTCAAGCATGCTCTTCCGGAGTAGGCCTTTTATGTGCGGTTTACGAAGCTTAGTAAGTGAATAGGGTTGCCCATGTTGAGTTGCGTCTTTTTCCAGTTGATCTGCTCTCTCATGGTCTATATTGCCTGCATGCGCTTTCACCCATGATACTTTTATTCTTAGATTTGTTAGAAGGACTTTGAAAATTTTTCTTGCCGTTTGTGCTCTTTGAATTGGAAGATGCCATGATACTTGCTTTATTATTTACGTGTATTTTAGAGGTATTGTGGTTTGGCAGATGAGATGTGTAATTACTGCTTCATGAAGTACAGTGAGTTCAGCTTGAAATACGGTGTTGTTGTCGTTGAGTTTAGCATACCACTGGTAGGCCCAGATGTCATTGGTCAAGACGTAGAAGGCAGATCCAACTCCGTCTTCTGTTTTCGAGCCATTTGTGAAAATATTTATAATGTCTTTTTGGGCTATATTTGCTTCTCCGTCTTCTAAAGAGATTTGGTTCGTTTTGAGATGCTCTGAAGGATGGATGGGCAAGCCTGTTGCCTTCATCTCCAAATCTTGCGGTCCGATATCTGTAATGTTAGGAGGAAGAGCGATTCTTAGGCTATAAATTGATGTAAACTTGGGTTCGAACTCTAATTGTATGTGTAGGAGTGGATTGCCGAGTATAGTGTGTAACGCTGCCGTTGAGGTGGTGCGATAAGCTCCCGATATGTGGAGTAGGAATGGCCTTTGAATCGAAGAAAGTTTCCTCTTCATTTTGAATGTTGGATTTAGACACCAAGCTGAAGATCCGTGGGCCAGAATTCTCTCAATAACCATTTTATAGACAGTCCTTCTGTGTATCTGAGAGATTCCCCAATTGCCATTTGCGATTCTTATGAGGTTTTGCTGCATTTTGATGGCTTTCTCTACTTGCTTATTAATGCGCTCCAGCCAGTTGAGTCGATCATAAACGTGTATCCCTAGGTACTTAAAAGAATTAAATCTCTTTATTTTGTACCCCTTCTATGTGATCTTGGGACTTCTTACCATTTTGCTGAATAAGATATAATTTCTTTTTTCTGTTGAAATGGCATGTTCATTTTCTGAGCACCAGGAGCTGAATTGGGTTATTACACTTTACGTGTCTTCTACAAGACTTTTACTTGTATCCGCTTCAATGACCAGCACAAAATCATCTGCGAAGGCTTGTATATGAACGTTATCTGGCCAGATGTTATTGAGTATTTCGTTGGGTACGAGGTTCAACAGGGCCGGGTCATTGCACGAACCTTGAGGGTAGCCTTGTTTCTGATCCTTTGTAGTCCTACCTTGTGAGGTCGATAGTATCACTTTCCTATTTTGAAAAAGGCTGAGAAAGAGTCTATTTATGTTAATTGGGCAAGTGCTGGAGTCCAAAATCTTAAGTATAGCTCGATGTTGCAAATTGTCAAAGGCTCCCTTGATGTCAACAGAGAGCACTAAGACATGCTTGCCATCTCTTCCTGCTGTTTGAATTTTGCTTAGTAGCTCGTTGATGGCTGTATCCACAGACTTGCCTTCTCTGCAGCCATGCTGTCGGTCGTTCAGGCTGTTGGTGGACTCGAGATGATAAGTCAGCCTCTGAGTCATAAGTTTCTCCAGCACCTTCCCTATTGTCGGTAGGAGTGAAATAGGACGATAAGAGGAGGCCAACCGCTGATCAGCTTTTCTTCCTTTCTGGAATAAGATAATATTTCCTATTTTCAAGGAATCCGGGGATCAGCTTAGGTGCAGGCACTTATTGAATAGGGTTGGAAATATATTATTGAAGCGTTTATGAACGATTTTAATTAGTAGGTTGCCGATTCCATCTATACCCGGGGCTCTGCCAGACGGACGATGTTCTATTACCACCGATATTTCTTGGGTGGAGAATGGAGGATCAGGTGGCTGTGTTGAGGTGGTTAGATTGTAATTTGTTGGAAAGGCAGGGGACAGGAAAATCTGGTCCAGGATGTTTTGTGCTGCCTCTTGCAGACTTCCTTTGGGTCTCTGTCTATCAAGTACGGGATTTGAGGTGGGAAAAATGATTTTCGAAACGCCGTCTTGAACTGTTTCCCATGCGGATGGGAGGCTGCGCTGCAGAATTTTCTCCAACCCATATTCTTTGCTTGCTTAATATGTCTTTTGTACTTCGCTTTCTCATTCTTAAAGACTTGGTATCTTGCTTGCCTTTCAATTTCCTGCTGCCGCTGTGCTCTCCTTCTTAGCTTCTTAGTGCTCTAACTTTCTTTTTATGAATTTCTAGCTGCTTTGTCCACCAGTTTGGTTTTGTTATGAGTAGTTGCTTTTTGATTTTGAAACTTTTGTTGCATGCATTTATGATTAAGGTTTGCAGTTCTATTGTGGCGTTATTAAGTTCACCTGAGTGTCTGGCTGCTTTCATTTTTCTTTCTAGATGATAAATTTCTTTACCAAGGATATTGAGAAATCTAAGGTGATTCCCATGGCGTGTCTTGTATCTTTTGTAAAATTTATTAGATACTGTTGTTGCTATTGTTGTTTCTATATATCTGTGGTCGCTTAAGGAGATTTTTTCTAGGACCTCCCAATTAATGGAAGGATCTATAAGTGTTTAGGAGCATAAGGTCAGGTCCGGCCAGCCAACACTGTTATTTCTCTGGAAGGAAGTAAGAACATCTAGTTTATTTATGATGTTTAAGTTATTAGTCAGGATAAAGTCCAGGATGTCTTTGTCTCGATTGTCATTTGATCTATAGCGCCAGAGGGTATTATGTCCATTGATATCAGCGCCGATTATGATTCTTTCCTCTGGTAAGCTGGAGATGATCTCCTGAATTTCCTGGAGAGTTGTATGAACGTTTTGTGCTGGTCAGAGGCTGAAATTATTGTTATGGGAAATGATGACGTCTGGATTTTAAGCGCTACCGTGTTCACTTTTGTTGCCAACAATGCAGGTTATAATTTAGATGAAGGAATTAGGATTGCAGCCTTCTGATTTGAGGAGCTAAATGTTTTCCAGGTTTGAGGGATTCCCGGGATTCCGTTATTATTACTGCATTGTTCTTGCACCAAGATTATATCTGGCTTGATCGTGCTTGCTGTTAAATGGAGTTGATTGGTGACTTCTTTTGCTTTAGCTAATTTGATTTGAAGGATTTTTAGAGGCTCATTTGAAGACTCTGTCGTAATGTTGTAGGGAAATTGAATGTTTTCAAAAATACTATTATTTATACTAAAAATAGTCCTTGTTTTTCTGTATGCTGTTACTTCTTTATTGTAACAGGGCAATGACTCTTTGCCTATGGATCTGTGACGAATTTTGTAGTTAGTGCCTCGATTTCTGTTGCTTTCGGCACAGTTAATGCAGCAAAGTTCATCCTTTCTGCAGCTTCTGGTGTTGTGTCTGAGTCCACAGCATCCACAGAATGGAGTGACGAACTTGCACTCTTTAGAATTAGCTGTGTGTCCATAGGCTTGGCATGTTGAGTATCTCTTGGTGTGAAGGAATTCCTTCACTTGGTACATGACCCAATCTATCGGAACAATTCTCAGTTGTCTGAGGTTGAAGAAGCCTTCACAAGGAGCTTCTAGGACCCAGTGACGCGTCCCTTCTCTAAGACCTCTCATTTTAAATCGAAGTCGCAGATCCCCCACATACTATAGGCTCTCAGGGCAATTTGTACGTCTTCGCTTGTGGTATCATTAGGTAGGTCCTATATTATTAGACTCGGATTTCTCTTCCCAGGTAATCTTAAAGAAATATTATTTCAGGATGTCGTTCGGTAGAATCGTTTCTCTGAGTTTTTCAAGTTGCTGGTGCTTGTCCCAGACTATAGCTAGTCCTTTGTTGTGAATTTTTCTTACATTCTTGAACCTGAAATTGGTGCTGTCCACCTTTAATTCTTCTGTTAGGATCTCTTCAATTTCTATATCATTTTCCTCTGATGGGTAGAGGTGCAGAGTTGGCTTCTTTCTTTTGGTATTCAGTTTAGCCGCTTCTGCATAGGAAAGTTTCATTTGGGACCTTGTTGCTGCCAGCTCATTCTGGTCTGGTCTATCAACAGGCTGGTGGGGATTTCCCTTTTAAGTTAGTGTGATTAAAAGTCTGTGTGCCAGCACTATTGATACGTAACCTCGATGTACCGAAATCGCGCAATGGCACAAGGTTACAAATTACACACTTAGGCCCAAACGTCATGCGAGCTATTGTTATGACTGGCAGAGCGAGAGGAGAGAGTGTTTTAATTGCAAGTATTCCAATAATACCGAAAGATTTAACATCGCAGTTCAAAAGGTAACAGTTCCTTTTATAAATAGCAATTGCCAGGCTCGGAACCATACACTCTAAGTGACAGCCGTAAATTTGAAAAACCATATTTTTCGCCTGGGCAACCATATGTGGCGAGTTCATGTGTGTCCAGCACAAAAACCCTGTACATCCGTAGAAAAAACGTAGTATGCGAAAGTTTGTTAGCGCAGATAAACAAATTACCTAAATAAAAGAGCAGACATACACAGTAGGGTGGGCCGAAAAAATACAATTTTTTTTCAAGCCGTAATACCGCGGAAAAGTTGCGAATTAGGGAGACTAAAAATGGGTAAAAAAAGAAATAAAATGGGTTAATATCTTCCGGTCGCACATGTGCTCCAAAGTTTGCCGGAATTCGGATAAATCAGCATTTTGCTATAATTTTTATTATTTTAAATGGCCTCTTCCCGAATGTAATAGCTAAAGTTCTTATGTATTAGAACCACAGAAAATAATGTTTAAAAATTATTTAAATCCATCAACATCTTCCGATCCTGCATTGCCTTCAAATTTAATGAAATTTTGAAACAAAATTACAAATAAAGGTAAATTACAGTTCAAGGGAAAAAAATGCTACCAACTTACCTGGTGTTTTTTTGTTTTCTTTATTGAATACAAGTTTAAATGTTTAAAAACATATTATTTTATACCATTAGTAATATTTATAAAATTATTTTTTTATTGAAAAAATTAAGTTTTTGTGTGAAGAGTCGCAAGTACAAGAAAATCATATTGAACATCTCCGTTTTCACTAATTCTTATCTGTAGGTACTCAGAAATCTGATTTATGGGCGAAGTAAGGCATGGTTGACCTTGACAGCAGAGTCGTTCTCATAAAACCGTCCCCCCAGATAGCAATTTTAGTTTGCAGCAAGCTTGCAACAAATTTGACATGACACGAGTGCAAGCTTGAAACAAGTTAATGCAAGCTTCGAAGTGACCATGGGACGAATTTGCAGCAAGTTTGCCGCGTCAAACTCATTCTAAATTATAACAAAAACAGAGTTATTAACGGATTAGAACTCGCGAACTACCGGTTCAGAAGCTGACGCACTAACCACTGGGCCAGTTAAACTCTGCGAGGAGAAGAGAGGTTTCTCTAATACATCGTTCGATTCGATACGTATACGATTTAGTTTAAACTGTTTTCTTGATTTCTTTAATTTTTTGAGTTGAGAATATGATTTGAAGTCAAAGAGAGAGCGACTTTCGCTAATAACTACGTTTTGCTAGTAGAATAAATTATGAAATTAGAGTTCAAAAGTAATTACTTTAAAATGGGACAAAATGTTTAAGTTTATTTTTCAACAAACATTGACTGTTTTTTCGGTTTAATTTTGTTTATAAACGCTAAAATTTCAACATTCAGAAAAAGGCGATATAGTTTTCTTGAAAGTGCGAGTGCTATATTTAGTGAAAAGATGGAAAATGTTTCAAAATTTTTTTTTATAAAAAAGTTAGTTTTTTTACAAATTATCATTGATTTATTGAGTTAATGAAAAGAAGGACGGTCTACGAGATGCTATCGGATGTTTGTTTTTAAACAGAGACAAAGATAATTATCTCTTTGTGCTGTCTTTGCATCAAGCTTGTTTTGCAAACATGCAGCAAGCTTGCAATGCAAGGAGGTGGCGCTATTTGTCACGGCGAACTTGGGGCAAACGCGTTTTGCAAGCGAGGGTGGCGTTAGTTGTCACGGCGAACTTGCCACAAGTTCGCTTCAAGTTTGACGCGTCAAATTTGCTATGACAAAGCAATATCAAATCAAAATCAAACTTGCTGCAAACTTGCGTGCTACCTGGGCCTAGTCTTAGCTCCGCAAACTTTTCCTGGGGCTTCTGCCACGCGTTTCACACATCGTTCAACTGCTTTGTGAGCTGAGCATGTCTTTAATGTTATATCCCAATTAGGGACTGGGTCACTTTGAATATGTGATTTAATCTCATCGTCACTGCTATCTTTTAATAATGGGTTGAGAAGATAAATCACATTCCATCCAGTTAATTATTTACGAGCAGCCTTGAGCCTTGAAATTGAGTTTTGGCGGCATGAATGTTCTGATAGTTGTTCCCTTTTGATCTAACTGTCTCGCCTTTAGAATTCGTCGAAGTCCGATATCTCTTATGAGTTTTGGATTATCTTGTGTCATGGCTAACATTAAATATTCTGGATGAGCGAAAAAGCCATTTCGTTTGATCACAGTGTCGACAAGATTACGTAGATCTTCAGGCAGGTATCTTGAAGATGGTATTGATTGGCTCACAAGTTTTGGTCCATCTGTAAAGTATTTACTTGTTTTAATACTAAACCATATTGGCATGTAAGACTTCAAAATAAATACAACTATTTCTTGAAGTTCATTGTGAGACTTTCTTCACTTAAGTACAATCTGAGAGTTCTATTTGCTGTTGTCAACCACCTCGAGTGTGACAAGGGACCAGGATCTCGTACAGCGAAATCCTCTTTACCGTTTCCCGACTTCATTAGATATTGCTGATCCTTACTTAGTGTACTTCTGTCTATAGTAGGGATCTGACAGTCAATACTCTTGAAGCCAATCACTGGACGTTTTCCGCAGCCACTTATCTTTCCACCGATTGCGCCCCCCCCCTCAAAGATTTCTGACTCGTTGATTTACCGTCTAGGTTCTGAAACAGGTGCCGGAAATCAGATTTCAAAGTACCTTCAGCTAAGAATGAGTGAAAACGGAGATGTTCAATTATTCAACATGATTTTATTGGAATTGCGACTCTTCGCACAAAAACAATAAAAAAAAATCTGTTTTGAAATATTACTAATGGTCTAAAATAATTTGTTTTTGAACATTTAAACTTGTATTCAATAAAGAAAAAAAAAACACCAGGTAAGTTGGTATATTTTTGGTATATATATATATATATATACCTTTATTTGTATATTTTTCAAAATTTCATTAATTTTGAATGAAGTGCGCGACCGGAAGATGTTGATGGAATTCAACAATATTTAAAAATTATTTTCAGTGGTTCTAATACATTAGAATTTGCGTTATTACATTCGTAAAGAGACCAATTTAAAAATGTAAAAAATTATGGTAAAAATATGATTTTTTCCAAATTTTGGCAAACTTTAGAGCACATACACGACCGGAAGATATAAACTGAGTTTATTTCTTTTTTTACCCCTTTTTAGTCTCCCCAATTCTCTACTTTTCCACTGTATTACGACATGAAAAAAATGACCCTTTTCGGCTCACCCTAATATACAGTACACTTCTGTTTGTCGTCGAATTATGTATTATGAACCGTCAGAACTTTTAATTTTCTCTTTCAGCATGTAACGAAACATTTACATTAGTGAATTTAAAAAGTTTAATAATTCTTCGCTGACGCCGTAAGGATCAGGATAAATTAATCGGATAAACAATGGTGTTAGAAACGCCGAGCATTGTCAAGTAATTAGGTTTAATGATCTACGCAACAGAAAATAACGTACAAGAAAGACCTCCGTATAAGAAGAAATTTCTGTTTTAAGCTAAATATTTTCATAGCTGAAGCTTTTATTTTTAAAATTGTACAATGCTGATCCTGCAACGCTGATATTTTGAAAACACATTATGAAGGAATGTTATTACATTTTTCAAACTAAAAGACAAGGTAGATGATGAACATCACAGATCATATCGCAAACAAAAGTAATTATTTAGCTGTTTGAAACTAACTTAAGGAGGCAGTAGCTACGGAAGACTCTTTTTAAAATTTCTAATTCTTTAATAACTTTATTGTAACTTTAATATTAACATTAAAAATCCACGTTAATTGACAACTAACCACCTTTGATGACCTGAACATTCGCAGGGTCTTTAATTTTAATTAAATTTCTCCTACATAACTGTATAGTTAAAGTTCCCTCCACAAAGCATTTTTAAACATTAAATTATGACAGACAATTAAGCCATGTTATTTTACCAGCCTTGCAACTGATTTTGTGTACATATATTATATATTTATAATTCCATTGTGACTGAACTTTAGAATAAGATAATTGTTCAAGAATATGATAAAAATATAGTTTCACATTTATGATTCTAAGCGACAGTTCAGCAAAAGTCTATAATTCATTGAGCCCTGAAATTGTGTTCATATTAATAAAGGATAAAATTAATTAAAGACATTTTTATGTATAAAATAATTCTTAATGGCACAAATACTATTTCTATTTCCCTTTATACACTAAATTCGTTTTTCCTATTTCCTTTGTTTCCTCCATCATTACTCTCGCTCTTCTAGAAACTCTTCTTTCTCAGAAACGGAAGTACGGCCAGCCGAAGACAATCACCATCTCTCTGTTCTTCCAAAAGTGATTGACACGATAACCCTTTTGACGACTGCAGTCCAGATTCTGGACGGGTCTTTTCAGAACTGATTGATTTCTAATTTGTCATCTGGGATTACTTCTTCTTCCCGAATTCCTTTTTGGGCTTCATTGATTTCTATATCTCACTCTATTTTAGTTCTTCGAGTTTGTTTCCAGAAATCACTGCGTATTAGTCTATTGTTAAAATAATAATTCGCATAGTAATATATCCTTTACTTTGAAAAAGACTGTCACAGTACTAAGGTGACCAGCTTTTTTAAAATCCAAAGGATGACATAATTGAATTGAAGAAAAAATATCGTAAGTAAAAGAAACAGTTTTTCCTTGCAGCAATAATACAGAATTCACTATCTTAGTATAAATGCATAATAAAAACAATTGTAGCATTTTATATTGTAATTATTCGTGCTTGCTTATCAATTATTACTTAAGTGAGTACTAAATGAGTTCAACGGATCGGCTCAGCTCTGCATCGATCGAATACTGCGATTTACAGATTGCTGTTGAAATACTGAAAAGAAGGACGATGTAGGAAGGCATTTTTCGAGAGAGGACAATGTAGGAGAGCACTTTTCGAGAGAGGACGATGTAGGAGGGCATCGTCCTCATCGAATTCATCACCTTAACAGTACGGAAAACTGGAATTTTAAAGGATAAGCGTTTGAAGTTTGCCTACTTAAGCCTATTTCTGGTAAGATAATAGGAATTTGTATGCCCTGCAATACAGCCTTTAGTGCTCTCCCCAGGGGCGAATATTGATACCGAAATTGTGGCTCTGTGTATTGTGAATTATATGTGATTTGAAGTCTTCCAAGATATAAAAAAGGAATTCTGGCCACTTTTGTCCCAATTGAGCAATATAGGGGCTCTTTATTTTAATTCTCTATTTCGTTTCACGTCCCGATTACTCTATCATATCTTATCTGACAAACAAAGAGAAAGAATCAGGAACATATTGCGGATAATACTATAATTATTTCATTATTACTAAATTATTATGATTAACATATTTTCTAAAGAAGTTTCCTCCTGATATCATTTCATAGCTTCCACATCTAGAACATTCACCCAGCAAAAAGATAAATTTACTCTTGTATGCTGAAAATTACATACGTGCAACAAAAAAGAATATTATTTCGTCAGATTTTCTCCTTTCTCGACGCAGAAAGTTTTATTAAATGTTGTCTAGTAGATTTAATTCAAGTCACGTCACAGTCAGAGAACAAATGAAATTACTTATATCATATAACATTTATTGCATAATGTTTTTAGCATCATTTTTCTTCTTGCAAGTAGTAGATTTCAAAATGAAAGTAATGCAGTGAATTTAACGGATATCCTGACCATAAATTGACTCACTTCAAATAATAAAAAAATATACCATTCAATTTTCCCGAAAATTACGGCTTGTCTTTATAAAACGCACATGCATTGTTCGCTTTATAAAACATGAAAATTCTTAATATTTGGTTATATGTGAAGAAACTGTCAAGAAACGTTTAGCAAAAGTTGATCATATTCATTCCAAACACGAATGATAAAATTATTCTTATTCATGATCTGGACTTTTTCTATAACTGAAACAAACTTGATATAAGCATTAATTACATAAGAAAAATGGAACTTAACAATTTATATTTACCGCTTGATTCAGATATATTCTCAAAATACTAGAATTATCACTTCTAGGAACAGATTTAGAATGACAAGTCTGATATGAAGGTTAATTACTAACTTGCTGCTAACAGTTGTACTATTTTCATCTGAATTTTCCTTTATTATGAAAATGAATAGAATAAAAAAATGAACATGAACGTCCCACAGTAATAATAAAAGAAGATATTGGATATACACACAGAGAACATTTATTTATCTTTATCACTATACAATGCATACTGATAAAGATAAAGTATAGCCAGAACTCGGAGCCTTCCTGTCTGTTGTATAGGTATGCATGAAGCATTGTTGGAAGCCCCCCCCCAAAAAAAGTAACATTACAAACATGGAATTTGCATAACATAATTTGAAAAACATATATTAACAAAGCATAATTTTGAATTTCAACATGCCTAAAATGAATATAAACTGAAATCGAAAAATAAGAAGGCAGAAGAAAATGCTAAAAGTTAAGAAGGAGACAAATCAAAAGTGAAACGCGAAGAATTCGCAATGCAATTTTTATTTAGGAGGTTGGAAATAAAATATCTTCATTTTTCTTAATAAAATCCATTAAATTCCTTATTTTCGTTCGAGACAGTATTGATGGCATAAATCCACAAGAGATCCTCAAATATTGGTGCTGGTTTTTTGAGGTGAAAATAGCTGCTAAGTGGGCATTCTGTGGCGTAGTGAATGGATCTTCCTTCCTCTCCGCAACCACATTTGTACTCGGATCGTAGACGGAATCGGCTTAGATAAGTGGGGGAGGGCCCGTGTCCTGTTATAAAGAGAATTTCGTCGGGATGCCAAAAATTAGGATTGTTACAAAAGTTTTAAATGATTTTGTAAATATTTCTGGCAGTATTTCCTGTGCCCCATTGATGCTGCCATCTATTTCTTGAAATTTCTAACAATTTATTTTTGAGGAAGCTTCTGGGTGTTGGTAGATTATTGTATGTTCTCGGATTCCGAAACCTTCCACGATTTTGCGCATGCACCAGGCGGAGTAAATTTCAGGAAAATATGGGAAGAGTGAAGAATGTCAGAAGAAGAAGGCTAGATTCATTGCCCGTCCAAATTATAGTTGACCGCCTACGTTCGGAGCAAAATTTTTGAAAAAATGTAAATTTTAATAATTTTTTATATTTATGCATTAACAATTATAAACACAAAAAACACAAAAAGGTTCTTATAAATATAATATTTTTAAAGAAATTTGGGAATTTGTAGTAAATGCTAATGAAATTTAACCAACACGGTTAACACTCTACCCCAAATTGCAATGCAGCAATTCTAACTTTCTTTGTGCACAAGTTATAGAGGACAATAATCTTGAAATGAACTAAAAGCTAAGAAAAAAAATTGAAATGCAAGTAAATTGGGGGTAAACATATGTGTAAATGTGCATTTTTCCATTAATTCCCAAGTGTTTCACGAACAACAAATATTTTAGTTCATTTCATTGCTTATACTATTTTAAACATGTGCTGAAAATTTCAAGTAAATATCTTTATTAGATTTCGAAATATCATGTTAACGGTGGGGAAATATTATGAAACACTAAGTTCTGTGAAAAAATGCACTTAAAGATTTCCTTCCAGTTGGTTTTGTTTCAGACAAAGTAGTTCAAAATTGTTATAACTTTTTTTCTAACTCACTTAGAAACAAAATATAAACGGATTTGGAAAGACGACAGTTTGCACTACAAGAAAAAAGTCAAAAAATAATTTTCTCCAAAGTGAACAAAAATCGGTGTTTTCAAAGTAGGCGGTCACCTAAGAGAATTATTGCTTGTTTCTTTACAGGTTCTTTCATAGCTATTAGTTCTGCATACAGAGTTATGAACATTTAATTTACCCATTCAATGATCTGTGATCAATCAAATGCACTTCCTGTTTTGTCGTCTATTTTTGATCCATCAGTCAAAATGTTGATATTGATATCCTGCATTTGTTGATTTGAAAAGGAAATTTTGTCCTCTATATTGAATATCGCTGGGTGAAATTTAGTTGATATGACTGTACCTTCGCATTCTGCTGGAGAAAAGATTATGTTTCCAATATTACTGTGTTTGTTGAGTCCGGCAATTCTTGTATAGACAGTTTCTAACTCCGCTTTAATCATGATAAGTAGTGTTGCAGTAGAGAACGTTACTGGCTACATACATGCTTCCCAATGTCCAACAGGATTGCTATTGGCCTGTGAGGATCTGTAGTGCTCCGGTAGAGAACGTTAGTGACTACATAAATGCTTCCCAATCTCCGACAGGATTGCTATTGGTTTGTGATGATCTGTAGTGCTCCGGTAGAGAAGATTACTGGCTACATACATGCTTCCCAATGTCCAACAGGATTGCTATTGGCCTGTGATGATCTGTAGTGCTCCGGTAGAGAACGTTAGTGACTACATAAATGCTTCCCAATCTCCGACAGGATTGCTATTGGTTTGTGATGATCTGTAGTGCTCCGGTAGAGAACATTACTGGCTACATACATGCTTCCCAATCGCCGACAGGATTGCTATTGGCCTGCGATGATCTGTAGTGCTCCGGTAGAGAATATTACTGGCTACATACAAACTTCCCAATATCCGACAGGATTGCTATTGTCCATGTGAACAAGGATAGTCACTAAAAGCAAATGCTGCATGCGGTACAAAACTTTAAGGGAACATACGATTGTTAAACCTCGAAAATTTTCGATTTTATAAAAAAATATATATCATCTATCTTTTCCGAACAATTTAAAAGAATCCGCTTTAAAAATTTCCTATAATTATGAAAGTTATGAAGGGAAATGTATCAGCTGTTCAACGTTAACATTGAATATGGTCATATATTTAAATCGCTATATTTCAATTTTTTTTATATTGCGCGCACGATATCTCAAGAACTACGGAATATTTTTACATAACATTTTTACCGAATATGTATTTTGCTATGTTCTACAATTGAACTACATTTTTTTACATATTTCTCCAAAGAAGTTTTTTAGGGCGTGGGGATTAGAAAAGTTGTAATTTCATCTATTTTTTAAATTTTTATTTCAAATTGGTACATAAACAAGAAATGGAATTTAAATGTTAATAAATTGTGGTGAGTTTCTTAACTAGAACTGTTTAAATTACTTAGATACCCAAAATATTGTGTTTAGACAAATAGTTTATCCGTAGTCATGGGCGCAAGTTCACTGTATCATTTTTTCTCTAAAAATTATACCCATGTTTATTATATGTTCTCTCAAATAAATACATACCAATATAAAGATATACATACCAATAATAAGAGTCAGAGCAGATATTTTTCTAGAAAAAAAAATTAGTTTGTGAATTACATTATTTCTGAGATATAATGTATAGAATTTGACAGTTTTAACCATTTTTTCGAAGTTTAAGAGTCGTATGTCCCTTTAAGTTTCCCTCTGTATTGTGGCTAAATTGTTTTCTCTAGCCCTTTATTACCATGATATTACAGTCACTTGTAATCGATGCAATGATTTAGAATTACCCTGGATAAGAAAAAAATTATCAGGTCTTTTTACGATATTTGTCTTTTCTAGCCTATTCTTAAAATTGTTTTCAAATTGTGTTAGTATGTGACTAACAGAAAAATAAAGAGAGTTTTTCGGGCTTACGAACGAGTTCCGTTTCGACTGTTTAGTAAGCTGAGGTCGTCTGCTAAAATTAATAAATCGCCTTAAAGACTATTTTCACTGAAGTATATTATAAAAATTAGACATAAAATACAAATATTTAATCTATGTATGAATATCTATTGTATATAATGTGTAAAAACATGATACTTATATATTGTACATAATGTTAGCAAAAATACAATCTGATATTAATTTAATTTTAGAATTTGAAATTTATTTCTTGTGGTCGTAAATGTGGATGGTCGTTAGTCGGTCATACGCCAAATAGATCGGGTATTTGTATTAAATATATTGGACATTATTTCTTATTTGGCAAATTAAATGAGACAAAGTACCAAGGCTTCTATTCAAACCTGTTAATGTCACATAGATTTTGATTCTAGAAAAATGGGCTCAAAATAAAGGATATGAAACAAAATAAATAAACAATTGTTCCCAAATTCAAACTATATAGTATAAATGAAAGATAAGTTTAGGAGGAAGGGACGAAAATCGATAAATATTTGCATGTCTTCTAAAATATAGTTAGTTAAAATGCAAAAACTTGCAGACGTTCATCGATTAAAATTAACACAGAAAGCATATATTTTCAGAATAAGTCCAGGAAAATCATTAGTTAACAAAACGGAAAGAAATCAGAAGCAGGCCCAGCAAATTTTTAATTATTGCTTTAGTAAAATGCAATGGAGTGTTAACTACAAACATACAAATTTAAAGTTAAAAAAACTCATTTAAATGCTTCAGATTCAGTTACGTATTGCTAGAAAGCTGTAACATTATATACTTTGATGAATGGAGTAAAAATGTACATGACTGATGGTTTAAAAGAAAACTAGTGAACAGTTTTAAATTTTACCCATTTTGAAGATTAAACCAATTCCCAACAAATTAGCCAAATACATTTTTTGGAAAAAAATTCAAGAATATATAAACAAAACTTCTCTCTTTTTTTAAATTTCTGATAAGTCTCAACTAATAAATTTATTTTGAATTTCTCTAAAGTTGAAAGGACTGATGAAATCCCCACTGGTTAAAATTTTTCAATTACACTATTTCAGTTCCTTACAATTATATTTTTTCATTTATTTATTTATCATTTTGAAAAGAAGTATATCACTTATTACGGTTCCCGAATTCTGAATCTTGAATTTTTTTCTGGGAGTTAATCATCTCTACATTTCCTTCATAGTGTTAGTTTCGA
>BGPR01002772.1:17259-30216 GCA_013235015.1 Araneus ventricosus | reverse complement strand
CATACACATATTCATAGTTTTTGGGAAAGGCTGAAAGTTTTCCAAACTTCACGAATGAATCAATCACACGAAGTCTGTTGGATAATTATTTGTTAGAAAAATTCATCATACACATATTCATAGTTTTTGGGAAAGGCTGAAAGTTTTCCAAAAATATTTTTGCAAGGGCCCTCGTAAAAATATTTTTGGAAAACTTTAATCTGAGACTGATTGCTTCGCAACCTTTGTTCCTGGATTCCATGTGTTTGGGGATTGGGTGGTAGGTTAGGTGGGAAGCCCGGCAAATTGCAACTTACTAACGATTGCATTGGCACTTTGTCCTCGTGTGGCGCACTTTAAACGCCAGGCTGTGCCTTTGAGGGTTAACCCATTAACGATCTCACTACTTTTTGTTAGAAGGAAATGGACAAAAATTGTTTTTAGAGGTATTCGAGTCTAATTAAGAAATAAAAGTAACAGGCGAAAGAAAATATTTTTTTATAGAAGATAAAAAAAATGTTGTGAAAACGCAACGTCAGGCAAAACCGATTACTTTTTGGATACATGAAAATTTTCGAAACAATTGCAATGTAAGGGACCATTATATTTGATACGGATATCTGCTACAATCTGAGAGATCTATTTAAAATTAAAAGAAAGATAGCCCGGAAAAAATGTCAATTTTTAAAAAAAATGATAAATAAAAAGTTTTATTGAGAGCGAAACAGTTTTTATTTCTAGAAGCATAGACGCTTTGTCTAATGTAAAACAAAAATTAATTTTAAAAAAAATCAGAAAAGAATCATTTCACTAATGTTTCGAAAACGCAATGTCAGTCGTTAATGGGTTAAGAGAAAAACTAATAGTTTGAACATATCGAATACTAAAAAGATTTTTTAATGATTTCACTCGAATTTTCTTCATTGCTAAAAAGACGCTGTGTCTATTCCAAAAAAGGACATAGAAGTTCAAATGTAATTGGTCCAGAATATGATACAGTTTACGAAGAATTTAAGAACACGATGGATATTGCTGTATAAATGAATTTAAAATGTGTGTACAAGAATTCAAAATCAGAAATCTTCTGTGGAATAAAGCAAATATTAATCCGAAATCCCATTGAACATGAAAGAACTAAGCTCACAATACTGCAAAAAAAAATAAGAAGAAAGGCGCAGTTCGGGTCCGCGCCGTAGAGTTTTCTTGAAAACGTCGGGATAAAATCCTAAAACAAGTGTTCCGTATTAATATGTATTTTAATTATCAATCTTCTTAATACAATATTTACACAGATTAGAATAATGGTTACAGAATAAATAAATCACAAGTTTATCACATGTAGCAACGGTCAGTGGTAGCTTGTGATTTATCTATTCTGTAACCATTATATTACTCTGTGTAAATATAGTATTAAAGCGATTGATAATTAAATTACATAATAATACGAAACATTTGTTTTATGATTTTATCCCGACGTTTTAACGAAAACTCTACGGGGTGGACCCGAACTGCGTCATTCTTATGTTTTATTTAGAGTAGCTTTCGATGTCGCCATCTGTTGACAGTATATAGAACTACAATTCGCGTATGCGCAGTAAAACATCATTTACTACACTGCTCATATTTCCCGTAATATTAAATTTTTTTTATTTCAAATTTTAATGCAATGCTTCTTTTACGTATTTCCAAGTATTCTGTAAGTTTCGTACAATTTAAAAGAAAGCTCTGCATGTTTTAATCAAAAAACATGCGGAGTTTGAAATTTTCAATTAATACCGCTTTTTACTTATATTCTGATGAATATTTTTATTGTCTCACTTTGTGTCCTAGTAATACTCTTCACGCTCTTTAAAATGACACTAGAATCGACCTCCTAGCTAAACGAGTTTCTACGTTACACTTATTTATAACCTTACATAAAGATAATTCATAACAAAAACACGCATGCGCCCACACTGGTACGATGACGTCACAGGCAGAACATACACTATGTGACAAGCTCTTACAGGTATTATCTATCCGTTGTAGAGTCAACCATTCTTTTCGCATTATTAGTCTCGTAGTTATTATCGATTCAAATCTGACGGTATTTGTCACAGAAGAAAGTTCGACTGAATATCACTGTAACAGGCGGAAAGACTTTTCCACGTCAAAATTCAGGAAATAGCAAAATAAATTATAAGAGATATTTTAACTGGACAATTTTATTTTTAAATCATTAAAGATTGGCTATTTGAAGTAAATTTTGAAAAGCGTTTTATTTAGGATTAAATAATTCTTCAAATTATGCTATTATTTAATATTTTATATTTTTCCTATTTTGCAAAATCTACTTAGTCTTTCATGATTATTTTAGAACTAAGAATGATTTTAATAACTGATTAAAATACAAAACATTTATTTATTTTCTGTAAAACGATAAAATGCTTAAAATAAAGAAATCTTCTTTACTATTTAGTACATTGTTTCTTTTAAAAATGAAATGAAAACTTTTAATTAATTTTTGCTTCACTTCTTTCTCACTTTTTAATACCCTTACGTTATAATGAATGTGTAAATTCTTTCAAGTATACTTATGTTGATTTATTTCTTTTCAATCACATGGTAGTTAAATATTTAAAAACTCTTACTTTTGAAAAAATTGAGACGGAATTATAAAGTTTTCATAAGAAGATTTTTTATTAAACTTGAGATAATTTTTCAAAAATATGATGTATTTTTGATGAATTTTAACATTTGTTATTTTAGCGTCAGAACCGTGCTTGAAATTTAAAAAAAATTCAAGCACGTGCATTTCGAACAGCTTATTTTTTCAGCGAATATCAGCTGCAACAACACACTTATATAGGTTTCAAAAATATAGAATGTTTGAAACAAGATGGAAAATTTGAGAATTTTCATAACGTTTTGTGAAGAAACATATGAAATTGAATGCGAAAGACAGTAAAAGTTAGAAAAGCCTGGAAAACGAAAGTTCGCTTAAATCATGGAAACCTATAAAAAATAATGATTAATATTTACTGCTACTCAAATTGAGGACCTCGAACTGTAAAGCATGCACCAAGTATTTTGCAGTTCTTACACTTTTTTAGACATACCCAGATAGCATGCAAACTTGTAGCAAGTGTGATCTTTCTTGATATTAGCCTGTCATGACAAACTTGACGCGACAACTTTGCAGCGAACTTCCTGCAAAGTAAGAAAGTATAATCGAGCATCCTCCTTGCAATGCAAGTTTGGTGTAAAGTTGACACGGCACATTTACACACTACGGCCTGGTTACAGTATGTATTTGGATTTGATCTTTGTCTCTATTTAAAAAAAGACATTCGATTTTTAATAGCAACTCCTATACCGTACTTCTTTTTATTTATTCAATAAATCGAAGGTAATTTGAAAAAAACTAACTAGGTCTTTTTATAAAAAAATTACTTTTAAAAAATTCTTTTTACTAAATATAGAACACGAACTTTAAAGAATACTATATATCGCCTTTTTCTTATTGTTGAAATTTTAACGTTCATAAATTAAATTAAATCTAAAAAACAGGCAATGTTTGTTGAAAAATAATAACTTACTTTGCGTCCCATATTTTTAAAATTAATTGCTTTTGAACCTTAATTTTATTATTTATACCATTAGTAAAACGTAGTTATTAGCAAAAATCGCTCTCCCTTTGACTTCAAATCATATTCTCAACTCAAAATTTTAAAAATTAATGAAATCAAGAAGACAATGCAAAAGAAAACGTGTAGATGCACGATGTATTAGCGCAATCAATCTTCGGCAATTGAGGTCTAGCTGGCTGAATGGATAACGAGACAGGTTAGGAAGCGAGTTGAGGAGGTTCAAATTCAAGGTTCGTCTGTGTAGTCTGTTTTTGCTGTAGTTTGCAATGAGTTTAACGCGACAAGTTTGCTGCAAGTTCGACGCGTGGTGACTTCTGCTCTAACTTGCGGTAGTCCTGTTGTGAACTTGCGGTCGTGCCTGTCAAAATTGTTGCAAGTTTGCAGAGCAAGACTGTTGCAAACTAAAATTGCTATATGGGACAGAGTTTCGGGTATTAATGCAATGATAATGATAGTTTTAGCTATAAGATCGTCAGTAAAGTTATTGGGTGTTTAGGGGAAAAGTTTATCAAGATGCTACAACAAATAGAAAGCTAAACAGGAGAAATCCGGAAATTCTGGAGGCAAAAGGATGTTTCCTGTCAAGAATGTCCTATGCATTGTTTCGGAAATTGAGCATTCATGTGGCTCGTATTCTCTTGCGGCAAATGACTTGGCATCTGACAATGCAATGTGTTACTCAAATTGTTACTTTTCTAGTGTTATACAACTCCTTAACTTCAGCAAAAAGTTTACGAAAATGATTCATTTCTTTTTCTTATGGAGTCGGCATTGTGAGAAACAGTTAAATACTTCGATTCGGCAAGGAAAATAATGACCTGACCGTATCAGCACGTTTAATAAATAGTCTGTGGAACAATCGGAAAGACACACGGGGTCATTTAATAACCCCAGTAACTGACCAAACGTGTATTAGGGGATGAAAAATACCGGAAATACTTTCTAAATACTCAGAAAAGGCAGAGGGTGGTGACTGACTCAGCTACTGTTGAGAAAGGAATGAACAGGTGGCTAGTTTTGTAGGAAACAGAGTTTTCCGAGGACTTGGGGTCATAAAGTGACCCCGCACGTCCTCCCGGGTTAATCTAGGGAGTTCTACCCCCAACAACTCCATTTTCCCCATCCGTCTTACATTGTCTCGATCAGAAATGCACTGGACATTTTGAAGGTCATATTCTTTCTTTCACGAGTAATTTGCAACAATATTTAATTTTTCATCCATTTCTAAATGTTTTGAAGTGTTAATAACAATTCTTTGTTCCGCTAGTTTAGTTTCAGTTTTATCATTGCGTTTGGAATATATTTCTTTTCACATATATAAACATAGACTACTTCAATTATACTTCCTTTCAATCCATATACCAGAATATGAACAAAAAATAGCTGAAACAAATAGAATAAGAATAACAGAAAAACATAAAGATAAACACAATGCATTGCATATTCCCTCCTATTTGCTTTATAAATTAAATTGTTTTCACATGAATGATTAGAGAATTATTTTCCAGGTGTTAAGTGTTAAACATAACTATAATTTTAAATAATGTCTCTAACAAAGGGTAAAATGAAATAATTAGCTCTGGGCAATGATACAGAATTTGGAAATGGAAGGGAATTTCCATTTTCTTATTTTCGTTGAATATTGAAATTAAAACTTTAATCTAGAGGCGATATTTTTCTTCTAGCCCCTTTAAAACAGGGTCTTTTTGGGATGATACGACATGAATTGGACTCTCCCGAACTGGGTGGTCATTTACCCCACCATCCCTTCTGTAACCCTCAATTAAGGCGCGCTGAATTGGGCTGTGCTGGGCAAAGATAATTTCAACCCCTACCGCGCTTATCTCCTAAGCCATCTCAGAATCTCCCCTCCACGCAAAAGAAGCCAACCGCCTCAGACCGGCCTTCGTCGTTGCCAAGGGAAAATTTCAAGACAGCCTCGCTCGGTATGAAAGGGTTTTAAGGAAGATTACGTTATAACTTATAAACTGCCAGAGCCGGGCGCTTTACTATTTTCTAGGCTTTAAAATATCCTGCTTCATAAAGTAAATGCTTCAGGAGCAAGATTATTTGACGATTAAATATAATGTGAATTTTATTTATTGATTTGTTTTGTTCCTTCTGTGAATTATGCTTCTGGCTATAACATATAACTCAGGTTGTACGTGTTCATATCCGTAGTTGTATTTCTCTAGCTCTCTACGTCCGAAAAAAAATAAAAGTGTTTCTAGCCATGTAAAGTTATTTTTAAAAGTTTCTTTATCTAGTGAGGACGCGCAAGGGGGTGACTGACACACCATGCCACGTAAAATGCGAAAAATACACATTTTCCTTCAGTTGAAATGAGTCAAGTTCATGCTATTTTACTTTAAGGTCACATCCAAGAGACGGAACGTCTTTCAAGAAAAAATCTTTTATTTTGTTATTGGAATTCAACATAATGTGTGCGAAACGCTGCCTTGCGCGTCGTCACTTCAGATTTCTTTGTTCACTTGAGCGATCATATTAGGACAGGGAAATAAAGTAGTCTCGCTATTTGAGTTTTAAAGAGGAAACAAGTGGATTGAAGAACATTCTATATTTGTAAAATGGAGATTTATGTGGGTACAAGACTTTTAAACTTTATAATAGTGTAAATGAAAATGCCAAAAGATTGACGCAAAAGTCTCTCTCAAAGGCAAAGTTTCTCTCTTAATATGTCTGAAATGGTTTCTTTCCCCAACAAGAAAATAGAAATTCCTGACTCTGCTTCTCTTTTTTTATGCTTTTTCTCTTCCTCTTCTGAGAATATAGATGGCGCCAGGTTACTAACTTTGTCTTGTTTGGCGTGGGTGTAGTGACTACACAAAGAAACTGTTTTTCTCTGGCATTCTGCATCATAAAGTAAGTACTTTGATTTTATTTATGAAAGGTTATTAATTAAGCTTGATGGCTAATATTTTGGATTGGCTTATTAGCGTTTTCTGATATATGTGTTTCGTAATTTCCTTTTTCGTTTGATCATTTGATATTGTGGACTGTTTTCCTTGGTCTTTGTTTTTTGGGGAATTCGGGCTATGAGAAGCTCTGCTTGGCGTAATGCTTGCTTCTTACAGAAAATTCTCCAAATATACTTTTGAATCCATTTCGAATAGTTCTTAGCCCTTGATAAAGTGAACTATAATGGATTCTTGTTTTTGGTTTTCTGCCTTTAGTTATTTTCGATTCACTCTGGGATAACTTTTATTACCTTCTTGTCTTTTAGCTATCTCTGTTTGATCATAATTCTATGCAAAAGTTATATTATTCTGGACGTAATGTAACTGTAGTCAGCTGGTACAAGCCTTATCCGCTTTCACAAAAACTATTGGAGGAAAAGCTTAAATTTGTAGAGACAATTCTGGGAAACAAAAGTATATTAAGCCTTAAATTTATTGGATATAAAGATAAAGCCAAGCAAAATTCTTATTTAGATTCCTATAAAAATGGTTTTCTGTGTACCTAAGAAAATTAGAAGTTGTATTTTTCTCTCTGCAAATTGTATAACGATTATTATATTGATGATTCGTTACTGTAAAATATGTTAAAAACATGAATGTAAGAAATATACTTTTCTTATGTGTTCGCAATGCGCTGAATAATATAAAAACATTAATTACTTAATCTTTCGTCTAAAAATTTATTCTTGTATAACTAGAAATGCTGACATGAATCAATTTGAACAGATACAGCATAAAATTGTTGCTAGTTTTGCTTAAATAGCAAGATAACGAATCGGAGTGTCGCGAACCCCTTTGCGCGTTTTCGCGTTACTCATCTTAGCGAGCGTCTTCCGGATTAAATTTAACAACAATTTTTTCCTTGAGAGGTAAAATAAAAATAACGTTGTTACATGACGAGAAGCAATTTCTCCAAAGCCATTATGTAACTGGTTTATGCTATATTGGTTTCATTTAATATACAGTTGCTTTAGGCACACCATTTCTATGGTCTTCCACCTTTTTAATGCGAATATGCAATTAAATAGGATTTTTAATTTGTAAATGTCTTGTAAATTAAAGAAGAGACAAATATGATTTCTTTCAATCATGGAGTCAGCTAAACTCTCATTTAAGTATTTTTTACTGCCCTTAATTTGACTTAAACTTATCAAATTGGAAGTGAATCCAAATTAAGAATTTTGTTATACAACTCTCTTCTCTACCGAAAAATGTCTGTTGGTACATTTTTTTCTAAAATTGGTCATTGCCTTGTATTACTAGTCAATTGTTTAATTTTGCTTAGAATAGGGTACTATGAAGTGCAAAGATATTAAAACAGAAAAAGGAAGTTTTAAATGTGATAATGGTAAAAATACAATAATATTTACAAAAAAAAGGAATGAAAAAGATCGAGGAGGAAGAAGAAGCCGATGGATGATGTCATCAGAAGCCTCCATCCATGCAGGTTCAAAACTAAGATAGGTTTTCTGTCGAGGAAAAAGACTTAAAGGTCGAAATTAATTCTTTTTCCTCTGAGGCCTGAACCTATTCCAGAAAAAATTGGAAACAAAATAAGGAAGAAAGCATTTATTCACAAAGAAGGAATTCAAAACAGTATTTTAAACATAGTCTGAAAAAAAAGACTTAAATGTCTTGCCTCCCTTGGTTGTGGAATGAAAAGACGCTTAACAAAGTAAACTTTGTTTATCGGTGTGCGCACCTATCTCCGTCTACTGAGGGATACACTAGCTAAAAATCTCAAGAATTTTTTTTATTGTTTTATGCAGTTTTTTATTGTTTTTATTTTGTTTTTAGTACTTTAATTTTTTTAGTTTTTTTATGAGGTACAGTTTTCTAAAAAGAAATAAAATTGCAGAGAATATTAATTAGTTTATAAATATCTAACTGCATTAAATTGTCATCCTTCTATTCATTTGTGAAAGAAGTTTGGGATAAACATATATAATTTTAAAATTATCTAACATGAAAGATGGATGTAGTATCAGCAATATTAATGATAATTCAAAATTACTGATTTCATAAAAACATTTTTTCAAATGGAAAAATATTAAATTCCATTGCTATTAGACAATTTTATGGATTAGAATGTTTATTTTTGCAAAAGTTTTAGATATTCGCTTATTCTTCAGAAATACATTGAAGAATGCATAAGTGAAAGAAAAAATAGTATTTTTTAAAAAAAGATATCTTCTGATGAAAAAAATAAAGCATCTAAGAATTTTATGTTTTATAATGCTTAGTTCTGGCTTAAAGGCATTCATAAGTTGCAAAACGACTTCTTAATATTTGTACAAATATAGTTCTGTTATTTATTTGAATTTGTTAGAGAGCCTCGTGCTTGGAACGGATATTGAAGTCGCTTTTTCTTAAAAGATCTAACAGAAATCTTTAATAATTAAGATGTGAGATGTGCTTAAGGGTTATGGAGAAAAAATAATTTGCGCTCACGAAACCTGTTTAATTTTATGTAAGAAAAACCTTTTCTTATTTAATTATTGCAAATAAAATACAATCATAAGAATGTTATCTTATGATAGACATTTTCAGTGAATATCTCCAAAGCATACAACGGTTCCTATTGATTCCATCCATATAAAATAAATGGTATCCATGTACTTGCAAAAGAAAATGGAAACTGCCACACCGGCTATTTAGGAATATCAAAGTTTCATTATTTCATATGAATACTTGTTAGCTACGAAACTATTTTCATACTTAAAGCATCATACTTCTATAAGCATAAAGATAATCAACTAAGTTAAATTAGTAAATAAAGAAAATTCAAAAATAAATTTAAACACATATTACAAAATTTAAACAATATTTAAGTAGCGCGCAATATGCCGCTGCATACAACAAAGGAAGTCAGTGATAATTGAATGAAAGTAAAAACCACGAAATAAACTCTGATAGAATCGAATTAAACAGACAAGGAATCCATTCCAGTCCACTTTTTCAAGGAGTATTATTTTTCTTTTTCTTTTCGAATAATAGATGGCACCACATATAAATTGGTTACATTACGATTGCTAATTTAAGGCGAGATTATCCTTATTTTTTGTCTGTGAGTTGAATTTCGACATTTTAATTATTTTCCAGAGTGGGGTAAATTTGAATTTTTCTTCTTTACTGATATTTTTATGAAGGTATTTTTACCGGAAGGCTAACAAATTTTAAATCAATCTTGTTAACGCTATTAAGTTAATTTTTGATTTCTGAAAATTCTTTTGTTGTTTACTTATCTTGATTGTCTTGTGGTTTGGGAAATTTCGGGCTATGAAGAGGCTTTGGTTACAATTAGGTCAAGCTTTTTAGAAAAATTTACCAATTTATTTGAATCCATTTCGAATTTAGTCTATAGTCCTTGAAAAAGTGTACTAGAATGAATTCTTTGTCCGTTTAATTCGACTCTATTAGAGTTTATTTCGTGGTATATACTTCGATAAGGATATCAGATCTACCATAAACTTTTAGCATACATGAGATCTTCAAACAAGGGGGTATTTTTGAATACAAAGGGAAAACATCCATACAACAAAAAAGACTATCAATTACAATTTTGCTCTAATATATATGAAATCAATTTCATTTTAATTTATGAATTTAAGCATTTATAGACATAACAAACAGCAACAACCAGTTAATATTACAGTTCAAGGATCACAATCGCATATCCTTTGAAAATTGCCGTTTCATTATAAAACACTTTCAGTGTCTAATTTCCGTAATTATTTTGTGACAAAATAAATTTATGAACACTTTTACGTTATTCTTGTTAGGAAATTGAGAGCAGATTTCTTAAAACATTTATTTATATTTCTTCAATACATTAATGCACGAAATATTTTTTCTTTCAAATTACTGAATTTGTTTCGAATAATTTATGTTTGGGAAAAATTAATAAATTTCTTGATAAGAATGTATTATACGCGTCTAAATATCTTCAAAGAGCTTCAAAACTTTTATTCGCATGTTTCTAGATGCTTTCTTCAAGTAAAGTATTTCCCTAAAGATAGGATACGTTTTTGCATATTTGTGGAACAACAGAAATACCATTAAGAGCTCTAAAAGTTTGAAAAAGATAATAGGACACATTGTTACCATATAAAACACACTTGAAATGTAAAACATTTCCTTATTTTTGAGGAAGAAAACGACGTCTTCACAAAAGACGTGCCCATACATTTCTTAAACAAACACGTCTCAAAACAAACAGTCGCAGTTCGCAAACTGTTCAGAATATTCCTTGAATATTTCGCAGAACGAGGAGATAGAGTAGTAGATTCCAATGCGTTTACTGGAAGCATTCAGCAGTTTTCCTTTACAGAATTCTATTCAATGCAAAATCGGATAACGGATAAATGCAGTAAGCGTAAAAATGCAAAGCTCCCGCTTCAGTTTTTACCGTTTCGAAAACTGCCCCAAGGAAGTTCAGTGTTTCTTTAAAAGCATACAACCAACGGATCAGCTTTTGTGAATTTTATCTGTTCCTTTTAAATTAAAAACAAAATAATAAATTTCCAAGTTACCAGTATTAGTACATAAATAAGAATAAAATATTTTTAAAATGCACGCTTTTGTTCCTGGGCGCAGTGTGCCAGCTGCTGGCACACCTAATTTCACTCTCTTCTCAACCGTTAAATTCAACAATAAAAGAAAATAATAGGTTTATGATAGGGCTAATAGTACTCCTTTCAGAATGTATATAGCAGCTTTATGAATGTTCGTTTCCGAATAGGAATTATTAGAGATAAAGTTTGGGAAAATTCCTTAACTCGGAGATAAGACATTTTTTCAGTTCCGGACGTTTACAATTATAGCAAATTAACTCGAAGAGTTTCCTCCAATATTCTTGAAGTTTTAATTTATGATTGTCTGAAAGATTCTACAATATTTTTTAAGTATATAAAGGCGGCTGTATC
This sequence comes from Araneus ventricosus, assembly GCA_013235015.1. Classification (NCBI taxonomy): domain Eukaryota; kingdom Metazoa; phylum Arthropoda; class Arachnida; order Araneae; family Araneidae; genus Araneus; species Araneus ventricosus. The sequence continues at coordinate 18,705 of BGPR01002772.1, read as the reverse complement.
TAAGGGGATTCTCATATGAGGGATGACCCCAAAGGGGGACGACCCCCTTCGGAATGAAATAGGTTTTTTAAAAAAGAAATTGTGGATTCTATGCCTTGACAATAAGCTAAACCCATTCATGATATTTTTCATCATATTTCAAAAATTTCATTGACTTGAGATTCAAAGGCTTATTAGAGGGCTTCATTCAGGAAAAGAAAATATCAATATATTCAAACAAAAATTATAAAAGCATAAGGCGCTTTTTTAATTACTTACAGATAATTGGAAATTTAATTACATTCATAATACTATATAGTAATCTTAACTGGGCAGGGGTGGCCTAATGGTGAAGTTTCTGCTTCGAAGCAGGAGGATTCCAGGCTTGAAACCCGATTCCACTGAAGATAAGTCGCGCATGTTGCACCCTAAATCATACGTAGTGGGCCAATCGTCATCCATGTCTGGTGGTCCCCCTAATTGCCCTCGTGACAGAATCTTCACTGTAATATGTATATGATACTTTATTGAATGTCACACGATTTTCCAGAACTGATTTCGAAACATAGTTTTCGTATTAATTGCAAATTTCTCGCATTTTACGAAATGTTCCTTAACTTTTGTATGCCAGCGTATATATTAATCTTAACTGCGCAGAGGTGGCCTAGTGGTAAAGTTTCGGCTTCGAAGCAGGAGGATTCCAGGCTTGAAACCCGATTCCAATGATGATAAGTCGCGCATGTTGTACCATAAATCATACGTAGTGGGCCAATCGTCATACCGCTTGTGTGGTGCGGAAGATTAATGAGGGGCTTCCAGCTCAAGAGTAAACATCCTCATCTGACCACTGTTCAAAACTATGAGATCTTTTCCAAAATAGCCCTTGTGTTTCTTCAAAACGGGAAGTTAATATTGTTTAGCAACGGATTCGGAAACCCTCCGCGCTTAGGCGCATGCGCCGGGCGGAGTTATTTTCATCAAAATAGGGGGAAAGTGAAGAATGGAAGGGTGATGTTTACATTTTACTGAACGTGATATAACAAAGAACTCCGGAAGTGCGCTCATATGACTCATTCCCTGACCTCCCTTTTCCGGTGTAAAATCGTCCACAAGTCTCGGAATCCGTTGTTGAACAGTATATCCAAACTAAATTAATCTTTATAGAATGTTTAAGAATTTTCGTACTTACGATATTCATTGTGACTTAACCTTTTATAGTAATGTTTGCAGCTCTTCACAACTTTACGATTTCTCTCCTGATCTCTAGAATTCTTGTAATAAAGGCGTGGCTTTCGAAATCACTCATTTTCAATATTTTCTTCTCTTCAGAATTTAATTTTTGTCATAATTCACTATTGTGATTATCGTGGAATCTTGGAAGTAATTTTTCTCTAACTCACAATCTCTCATATTGAATGAAAGCCAAATAAAGCAAGTTCTGAAAATATTAAAATATTGCACTGTATA
>BGPR01002771.1:131762-162050 GCA_013235015.1 Araneus ventricosus | reverse complement strand
TAATAAAAGTATGCTTAAATAAATTATTTGCAAAAATTACACAGAGCGCAAGTAAATGTTCAGTAAAAAATATTCTTACTGGAGTTTGAACGTCGAAACTATATATATATAATGATTCCGTTGTTGTAGTCGTTATAGTAAGGAACAGGCAGAGCAAATAATTACTTTTCGTTTATTATCAAAATATTTAAGTCAATTTCAGGAGAGTGACTGACATACGTGCATCTTAGTTTAGATTTTGCAAGTCAAAAGCGAACAGAAAATCCCTGTATTTTCTGAGATAAGGGATTAACATATAGACACGTCATCAAAGTGAAGGGAATAATAGCTAATTTTAGTAAAGTACGTAAGTGTTTTAGGGAAAATTATGGCGTCAATAAGTCGCTGATTTCGTGATTTATGTTGGCGCGTAGAAGCGAATAAAATTTTCTTTTAGTAATAAAAATGCCGAAACGTGAGATTTAATATACTTCCAGAGCGGGAAATAAAACGAAACTGAAGTTTAAGAAAAGTGATTTTCGAATACATTAAGATTTTAAAATATATAATATTAGAATTTAAAGCAAAATTAAGCGAGATTATTACATATATATGTATATCCCGTGAAAATATCTACTTTTATAACATTCTCAGTTGGAAATGCAATTAAAAAATAGTTGGCTGAAAGTTAAGGAGAGTAATACAATAAAGAAAGGAAAGAAAAAGGAATAAAGAGTATTATTAGAATTAATTCCTACAAAGTACCCCAAATTATCCTGGCTCGCAACACAGCTGGAAAGTTCAATCAATAGAAATGATCACTTGTACTACATACTAGTAGCAAATACTACCACAAATAAATGGTCAGTAAAAACTTTTCCTGCTGCAGTTTGAATGTCGATATTGATTGGACCCCTTATCAACATATATAAAAATATTTCCCGCGAAAACAATCAAAATTTATAAGGTTTTCATTGGGAAATCCAAATAAAAAAATAGATGGTTCAAAGGGGGGTGTGGGGTAATTTAATAAATAAAGGAAAGAAAAAGGAATAAAGTGTATTTTTAGAAACAAATAGCTCAATCTATTATGACTCCCAACACAGCTGGAAAGTTCAATGAATATAAATAATCACTTTTACTACATACTAGTGAAATTCTGCTTCGTTTGGAGCCATAGAACTATGATTACAACATCCTTGCATTTTACCCACCCATTCGGGAGACAATTTCCACTCTGAGGATCGTTAGAAAAAGCAAGAGTTCCAAATCGAAACCACAGAGATTCTTCTTCTCCTCGAGTGTTTTCTATTATTGGCACAAGATGGCGCTTCCTAACAAATCGAAGAAAACCAAGTATGCTCTTCAAACATCATCCATTCGACCGATTGGATCCGAAAATGGATAAGATCTGCGATTTCGGATCCGAAAATGGATAAGATCAACAATTTTTGATCGGAAATCGGATACAGATGTACAAATTTGGCGACTAGTCAACATACCGATTTTCATTTATCTATCTCGTTGCGTTTGCAAAAGCTGGAATAGACAGACGGACAGACAATCAACTAGCAGAAGGATTTGGGACAAAATTGAGTTTATATAAACAATCTATTGATAAAACCATACATCAAATCCATTTGGTGCAAAATCCAAAATTTCTTAGATGTCTACAATTTTTGCGGAAAGGCCACCTACCAAATTTCATTTATCTACCTTGTTTCTTTGAAGATTTATTGTGTTTATTGACCAACCAACAGACAAACGGACATAATTCCAAAAATTAACTCTTTTAGACTCTGAAGATTAATGGAATTCTCCAGACTAAATTTTTTGATGATTACAATTCTTTCTCTTTGCATAATTCGTATATGAGAAAACAAAAATTGATCGATATATGTAAAAACCGATAGTGAAATTAGGAAAATTGGTTTTATTTCATTCTGTTTCAGAAGAAAGAAGGAAATCAGGACAAAGGTCGGTTGAGTGTAAGTTTACGTATTTGTTAGATAATTAATGTTTTATTATTCCAAATGATTAATTTATCTAATATTCCCACCAAAACTTTTATTATAAGATTAAACAGAAATGCAGTGAAATATTTGAAAAAAAAAAGAAATTGAGCTTCAATCGGAAACATTGCATTATAATGTTATTTTAAAAATTATTATTTATTTTATCATTCGCGTTTATATAATACCACTTCTCCTTCGTTTCTAAATCAAGTATGCAAATTCATAAAATTATGTCAAAATAATAAGAAAACCGACACAAACTATCAAATATAAAATGAAATTCTAAGATATGCTTTCATATACTCAAAATTTTTGAAAAGTAATTTTATAAATATTTGAGTTAAAGGTTGTATCTTGGAAGCCGACTCTACAATTAAATGCACTTCTGAGCATGTTAATAGCGATTGAACGGGAAAAGCGCATCGCATCAACAAATGAATAATAAATTTTAAAAGAAATTGAAAAACAATAAAATTGGATAGACAGGAGGCCTAAATCAATTTAAACATTTTGAGATTTATTTATCACTAGCCGCCTTCGGCGACCAGCTTGTTCGCCGGAAATATAATTTCATCTGAATCTCTTATGTATAAATTGATATTCAAGGTTCCCTTAACAAAGCAATTTTAAATTTCAAATTTTGATAGATATTTAACTAATGTTCTTTCAATAGCCTTGCACCTATTCTGTTCGTTGTCTGCATGAACGTCCCTATTGGAGTCGAGTAACTGTCTGTGTCATGTAGCATGCAATTGTCAGTTGTCCGTTGTCGGCATCAACTTCACTCTCTTATTCCTCTTGCAAAATATACATCTGATTTTAACTTTAAAATATCGCGGCACATTTTACATCCAGCAGCATATTAGCTGCATGAAATCATGCTGATTAAAACATATCGTTCAACATTAAGATATTATCTTAGCTTTCATCAATGAAAAAGAAACATGCAAATAAATATTTATTTAAACAATGAAAACGATTTGAATTGCGTTTCAAAAATGAAAATTATTGTTTTAAATTATGCCAAAAAATACTTTCAAAGGGTTATTAAAATTAAAGAAAACATTTTACGGTAACTTATTGATATCATTGAAAAGATATTTCTTTTTGTTTTCAGATGGTGTAAAAATGATTTTTGTGTTGTAATATTTTCAAAAGTTATTAAGGTAAAAGGCCAAAATCTCCCTTATTTTTTAATTAATTAAAATTCTAATTAAAATTTACTGAAAACGGCTCCGAGGTGCAGATTCACACCCTCCAAGGAATTATTCGAGCCAAGTTTCGTAGCTCCAAGTCCTACGGTTTGCCCCATAGACTTACGATACGAATAGACTGCTCGTGGAGGGTTGCAATGTGAAGCAAGCACCTCGTCACGTGACTCGTGGACGCGACCGAGACACTTCGTACGGGAATCCTTTGTTATTTCAATGCGTGAGTAAGAAAGGCCAGCTGAGGTTCTCATGAAAATTCACCGAAAATGGTTAAATCCTGTTGTGCATACGAGTGTAAAGAAAAATTTATCAAAGGAGGATTTGTTTCATTTCATTGGTAAGTAAAATTTTTATGATTTTTTTGCTTTATTAATGCAAAATAGCTACACAAAAATAAGTCTTAGTTCTTAGCTGTGGCGTTTGTTGCAATTGAAAACGATATTATTCAATTTGTTGTGTATGAAATTAATCCTTTTCTTAAGTTAATTGTTTATTATCCTCTTTTAGAAGTATCTATAGGTTTTAAGTGCCTATTAGTGTTTAAAATATGGAATTTTATCAGACACATGTAGATTGAGATATTTGGCGATGTGTTGGCGAAGTTGTTTACATTCTGAAATTTTCGTGTTTTTTTGTGTTATTTAAAAGAAAAGAAAATTTTATGATTATGAAATAAACGTAGAATGTTTTTCAGTGTGTAAGAAAGATAAGCATAGTTCATTTTCAGTAAAAATTCATCTCTAGGTATATTTTTAAACATTTTCTTTTATGCATATAATTAAGAAACTGTATAATTAATAAAATTTAGAACTCAATAACTTCTTTTTGTTTAATTTTCTTTAATTTATGTGTATATGATGTTTGAAAATTTATTTAGTGTTTTTTATTTACTCTTTATTTATTTCTCTTTCGGTTTTTTTATTACAAGTATTATTTTCCAAAACAAAAGTATTATTGACATGTCTTAAAGATTTATCTGATTATTTTTCAGATTTCCAAGCAATCAAGAAAGGAGATATATTTGGGGAAAAAACATTCGCCGGGAAAACTAGTCAATTTATTTCGGAGAGGGCCTCAGCCTCCTTATATACGCCCCTGAAATTAAGTAGTTATTGCTTTAAATAAAAATATTTTTTTTTATTTAAAAAGTTTAAGTATATAGTTTGTTTTTGTTACAGTCAGTTGAAGTATTATATTGTGTAAGGTTTAAAACAAATGAAATTCCTAGTCACATAAAATCCAATTATTTTGATTTCTTCCGTTCGTGAGTTTTTAAATGAACTAAAATAGTAACGTTTCGCTACTTGTAGAAATACTACTCGTTTTCCAACACTCCTCATACTCGCTTCGCCAAATGTGGTGATAAGAAGCCAAGAAGTTCCTCTTTAGTCACGTGATGAGTGGAATTTCTACCCAGGTGCTTGCTTCACTCCGAATGCTGGTTTTTCTACAGTGTGAGCAGTCTAACTCTATCCTTAGTCTATGGTTTGCCCTGAAGAGCGCCAGCACACCCACAGACACACATTCTCCTTTATTATTAGTAGAGGTTTTAATTACGTGAAAGTATTATTTATTCATTAAATGTTTTTAAAGAAGGAGAAAACTACTGTTTCGGATTTTCTTAGGTTATCGGGCCGAGAGAAATTTCGAGAACAGAAATTGGACTTTAAAATGTTCCTCAGACACCGTGGCTTGGTCGGCTTCGATTTGGGATAATTTTCGATAAGAAAGCTAAGCCTACAAGTGAGAAATTTCAAAAGAATCTTTGAGTAAGCGGTTGATGGGGAACGAGAAGTATTCGCAAAGACATGGAAAACATTACTAGAAAATTCCCATCCCTCTTTAAAAGCTTTATTAACAAGATTGTTTGCGGAATCTTTTCCGGCAAGAAAGGCAGAAACGATCTTTGATGATTTAGCTAGGCTCCTCTGAGTATTTTGTGAAACGGTTAAATAACGTGAAATGTGAATTGGATGATACAGATCTTGCTTATAAAATGATTCCGAGTCCATCAGAGCAATATACTATAACTAGAAAATCATTCGTCATGATTTGAAGGGTGCAAATTGCCTCTTCATTCGAGAGATTTCCCTTCAAATTTGACGTGTTTAAATAGATATATATGCGAGAGAAATGTTTAACATTGATTGAAAGCAAATAAAATAAACATATGTTTTATCACAGGAAATATTTTTTATTTACATATTATTTGAATATTTTTTTATTCAAAAAACCTCTTGGTAAACAACATTCCGTGTGAAGTATTCTTTGTTGTTTAATAATTTTTCTTGTAATTCAGATGTCTTTGTGTAAATTTTAACGTGATTGGGAATCCTAGACATTGAAAGTGCAACATAGAACTGTCCATGTGAAAAGACAGGCTCATCGAGGTAAACCCCAACATGATCGAAAGTTTCCCCCTTCGGTTTGTTCATAGTCATCTTGTAAGCTGGGATTAACGGGAACTGGCGGCGGTTGAGAACGAATGGTAGATTCACGTCACTGGTGGCTAATTTAATTCTTGGCGAGAAAACAACATCGCCACGATCGCATTCAGATACAATTTGGCGTCCAAACTATATCACGCGCATGATATACCATTGACGTAATTTACTACTTTCTGTTCAAAAACGGAAATTAATTTGAAATATAGGATTAATATAATTTTAAATTTCTCGGGAACTATGGATCATAGCGAGATAAATTCGAATCAATCGATAGTAAATTTTATTTCATTATTTTAGAGCTATTAAATTTGAAATTAGAATGACAATTACTCTTTTAAATTTAAAATTACTGAAATTTAGGTTCTCTACCAATCAAATAGTGCTGTTTAACGTCTCTCAGTGTTATGGAGCGAGTTTTATTGTTGGTGACGTCAGAGCGTTACCGGAGGATCTGGGCTATTATATTATAGTTCTTCACAAACTCTGGAAGGTAAATGGCACAGAATTTGCTTCCGAACGAAATGGCTAGTTTTAATTTTTTGAAGATTATAAAATATAAACAGCTGGAATGAAAGAGTTTCAAGGGATTTTTACTTTAATGTTACGAAATATTACAAAGAGAAAAGTGCTGTAATGGTAAAAAAGCTTCAACTCGAGATGTCGATGCATCTCCGAGTCCGAAGAAACCCGTTTTTGGAACCATGTCTCTCTTTGCAAACACCTTGGCACAGAGTTGTATCGCCAGATTTATAGGTCTGTATCAGTTTCGGACAAAATCCATAAAAAATTTGACTGTCCGTAGGCCCATCGTTTTTTAGTGTGTGAACTCAATAAAGCAGCAAGTTAGTTAAATGAGGTTTTTTAAGATGACTCGGCGTCATAATTAGAGACTAGAATCAAATTTTCGATTGAATCGGTCAAAGTCACAGCCGATTATTTGCACTGTACTACAAAGCTGAACTGAAAACGCACCATAATGTGTGTGTATAAAAGAAAATAGAGGGAAGACACCCCTCAATTTAATCGCAGTTCTGCTCTTAAGATAGGTACAAGTAATGTTCAATTCATCAATGCCATTAAATCTCAAATTATAAAGTGTTATCAATCGGGACTTGTAGCTTATTTTGTCAACATTCTCGTGAAAAGACGTAAAGTATTTTTGAGAACTGGATATCGTCACTGTTATATTAAAGTTTCATTTTCAATTCATTTAGGAAATACGAAGATAATTTTCTATATTCGACCTTGCACCCAGAGGAGTAGCGACCGGAAGGCAGACACGTCTCGGACGTCAGTCTTGGGGGGTTCATGGGGACAAAATATTCCTGTGTTTCGGTCACATTTTAAAGTGAAATATGTTGAAGAGACGAAATAATAATACCAAACCCCGGGCGCCATTAACCATTTTTTCGACTAGGGGCGAAAAAGTCTTATATCGCCTCGGGCACCACTTGCTACGCCCCTGCCTACAGCCATGAAGTACTTTTAAACCCCATGGCAGAAAAGAGGGTTAAAAACAATAGAATGTTAGGAAAACGGGGACTCGGAACCTTAACAGCGGTTGGATCACAACGGAAGATATCATTTCAAAATTTCAAAAAAAGAAACAAAAACTCAACCACAAATCGATTGAAGAATTCAGAAATGGAAAATATCAAGAATATCTAGTGGATATCCCATCAATTATCGATCTGTCGCCATGGTTGAAAGATATCGCTATATCACGCATTCATAACAGTATCTTCAACTCTTCAACCATTTAACGTAAATTTGGTTTATACACTAACACTTTATGCCAGATATGCAATTAAGATAACGATATTTAACACATTCCCCTGAAAAGTGACAAAAATAAAATTCACAGAGTGAAGTATCTGATAAAAACTTCATTCTTCTTCAAGCATCTCCGTACTAGGACTTCCCCAAAACATCACTAGCAATCAATAGCATTTACGAGCCTTTCTTCAAGTCCTAGAATATTTCAACATTTATTAAATGCAACTGTTTGGAAGTAGGTGAAGACATCCTTTGTTGCTAAAATTCCCATGGACAACCGTTTCAGAAAGTTAAATAATGATATCAAATATTTTGCCGAACTCTGATTAAAACTGTCCTCTAACCGAAGTTAAACAGAATGAAATATTAAGGAAAAATACGAGAAAAATAAATTCATCAATCTGATATCGCGCATATATTCATTTCGAAATAAAATAAATTGGAAACTAAACGCTAGTCAAGCGTTATTTTTTCAGCAACTTAAAATACAACTAAAATTTTAAAAAACATTACAAATTTGCTTGTTAAGGGAAAAAAGCGTTAGAAACCGAATTTTTGTAATTGCATGGGTCTTTGGATTCCAAAGAATTAAGGAACCTTCAATAATTCTGACAGAAATTACAAATAGGTCGATTCCCTCGATAGAAAATTTCTTAATAAACCTTTACTAACCTGCATTATTCAGAAAACCGTAAATGTTAAAAGATGCCCGAAGCCGATTTTCTTTTGAATTCTTCATGATGAAAATAATTTGCTACGGAATTTCTCAAGATGTTGGAGAAAAAGCGCTTTCCTGAAATAAATCTCAGCAATAATGATTTTGGACACTCTTTAGATTATATAAAAAGCATTGTTCAAAGTTTTGTCACTCAAATTATTGGAAAGAATAGATTCTCCACGTCTAACAATGCAATGTTTTGTTCCAATTAATAATTCAATTTTCAATAAAGCTTTCAATTGTTAAAGCTCTATTTTTCTATTCATTTCTTCATTCTATTCATTCGTTTTGATATTCATTCTGATTGAATAGTTATATTTGAGAAAGTGTATGCCGTCTAACAAATAGAAAATCTGATTAGGTATGCAGAAGAAAAATGTTTGCAGATTTCTGGTTTCTAATTCAGTTAAAATAATGACGCAATTTTGAATGCAAATACAGTTAATTCACATCGGCACAAATTCAGCTACTGGTCTGTAAAAGGCATTCCGTTGACGAAATAACAAAAAAAAACCCCCCAGTTTCAATTTGTTTTTGTAATTTTATATGACTACTGTATGAATATTGTAAGGTTCTTGGCAGAATGAGCGAAATTTCGTGCAGAATGAGCGAAATTTTTGGGGGAGTTTTAACTCCTGGTAGAAGTACCCTAAGCGTAAAGGGCTCTTGGATTTTTTTTTATTGCACGCCCTTATATTGAATATTTTTATTCACTATATAATAAATCACTTTTGTGCATTAGAAATTGTGCACTAGCAGTGTTTGTTAATTAATTTTAGTTTATGCAATTTATTGTACATGTTCAATAAAAATATGTGACATTATTTTGAGTTATTTGCATTTATTATAACATTGTGTTTCAAAACTCAATAAAGATATTTCATTTGTTTTCTGGGTTGAAAAAATTCGGAAAAATTAACTTCAGAAATTAATTTTCTGTATGGAAATTACATTTTAACAATTTTTGTATATTATTCTTGTTGAAGACTTAATATATTCTGGAAGAGATGGTTTAATATTAATTTAATAATAAAAATAGTTACCTGCAGAGGTTTAAAAAATCACATGAATTTTCTTTATGGATATTACAATCTATCAATTTTTGTATCTTAATTAATAATGAATGTGAATTTAAAAATTAATTTATCGTTGAAGTTTTAATATATTCTAAAAGAGATGGTATATTAACTTTATCAACAAACATTAATTTCTGCAGTTTTTAAAAAAATTATTATTTGAAAGACTTATAACAAATTATTATTTGAACTTTTCTCGATAAAGAATAAATGAAATTTAATAATTTGAAAAATACTTTATACTTCTTAAATTATACATCCATATGTTATAAATTTGATACTCTAGAAGAGACGAATAAACTTTTTTAATGTTCCAGATTTATTTTTAATTTAGGTATTAAAGAACAGGCGAGTTTAGTGAGAACAAATAAATGCCAAATTAACAATGTATCAAAAGAAATTAATTAAATTTAATAATCGTCAAAGACGAGTTAAAAATACAGAAAAACAAATTATTATTTACATCGTTGTCATGACGATAGGGACTGGTTTCGTTTCTATTCGCGTAATAGTGACGTCACGGTGACGTATACCGGTTAGTTCCTTGAATGGCGAGTGCCCAGATAGCAATTTTAGTTTGCAGCAAGCTTGCCACAAATTTGTCATGACAAGAGTGCAAGTTTGCCACAAATTTGTCATGACAAGTGTGCAAGCTTGCAGTAAGCTTGCAGCAAGTTAACGAAAGCTCCGAAGTCACCATGAAACGAACTTGCAGCAAGTTTGCCGTGTCAAACTCATTGCAAATTATAGCAAAAACAGAACACGAACACAACCCAGGATAGAACTCGCGACCTCCCGGTTCCGAAGCGGGGACGCTAACCGTTGAGCCAGCCGAACTCTGAGAGGAGAGGATAGATTTCGCTAAAACATCGTTCGATGCGATTCGTATACGATTTATTTTAAACTATTTTCTGGTTTTCATTAATTTTTTGAGTTGAGAATACGATTTGAAGTCAAAGAGAGAGCGATTTTCACTAATAACTACGTTTTGCTATTAGAATAAATTATGAAATTAGAGTTCAAAAGTAATTACTTTAAAATGGGACAAAATGTCTAGTTATTATTTTTCAACAAACACCGACTGTTTTTTAGATTTAATTTTGTTTATAAACGTTAAAATTTCCAAAAAAAATAAAAAAAGAAAAAGGCGATATAGTTTTCTTTAAAGTGAGAGTGATATATTTAGTAAAAAGATGGAAAATGCTTCAAAAAATTTTTTTATAAAAAAGTTATTTTTGTCACAAATTATCATTGATTTATTGAATTAATAAAAAAGAATTACGGTCTAGGAGATGCTATTAAAAATCGGATGTTTTTTAAAACAGAGACAAAGATAATTATCTCTTTATTGTGCTATCTTTGCAGGAAGCTTGTTTTGCATACTTGCTGCAAGTTTGATTTGCAAAGAGGTGGCGCTACTTGTCACATCGAACTTGCTACAAGTTCGATTCAAGTTTGACGCGTCAAATTTTGCCATGACAAGTCAAAATCAAACTTGCTGCAAACTTACGTGCTATCTGGGTGGTGGCGTACTGTCTATGTGTCTGTTTATTTTAACATTGCCGTACTGTCTATGTGAAAGGCAATGTTATAAAAGTTGCCATTAGGGTCTATGAAAGTGAGACCTCCGATTCTTCTTCTCTGAGATTCAAATTATCAGGAGAATGCTTAGAACTTTCAACGACACAGGCGATCTGGCATTTCGGCTAGCGACAGGGATTTTCCCTTGATCGCAACGATGGCGTCTGGCAATGAGTTACGGGTCTATTCTCGCACCCCGGTTGGGTTGGGAGACATCACTTTTTCCGCCCGTTAACGACAAGTCCGATTCTCGTACCCGTTTTTCCAACCGGTTGGGATCTCGCTCGGTCGAAAAAAGGACTCCGATTTCTCGCCAGCTCTGTACCTGGCGTAAACGCGATTCGCTAGCGAGAAGTGTTGTTTCGATATCAGAACTTATCAAATTTTCGTTTAAAATGAAGGCTGCTAAGACGTTAATTGTGGTTTGAAAGGGTGTATCGGGATAAATGTAATCCATTTGACCAATCTGAAGAAGAATTTATCAATTACTTTAGATTTTTTAAAAAAGTAGTTAAATCTTTTATCGAATTTAAATAATTTAATCTAATAATTTAATACGACAATCTAAAGTAATTAAATCTTTAAAAGTAGTTAAATCTTTTACTACTCCATCAAGACAGTCAATAATGATAGTTGATAATTAGCTAAGATCAATTACATTTAAAGATTTAATTACTTAATATTTTCGTATTAAATTAAATTAGGGTAACATTTTTTTTAACAATGAGTGTGGAATGACCTTCCTCATTCCGTATATATCATTACAATTTTTTATTTGAGTTTTAATTCAAAGAAATTTGTCAAATATTTACAAAGTAATTGCAAAATCTGACAATAATAGAATTTTTCTTGTTCCTTGATAAAGATGTAATTTTTTTAATGTTGTGAAAACTTGCTGTATTTAATAACCTTTTCATGTTTTATTTTCTTATGTAATTGGAAAAATAAACAAATGGTTTGTAATATTAATTAATAAGATTTATTCATGTTAAAATAATTGGCATGGATAAAAGTTTATTACTTTTCCTCTCTCTAGAAAACTGGTAAAATTACATCAATATATTGGAAAAAAGACTGAAATTTATGTTCTATAAATGTATAATATTATTATAAATGTATATTTTTTAAAAGATAAATGGTTTAACCCCCCCCCTTAACAATGGACTTATGAAAGCAAGAAAGATGCATTATAATCCATCTTATAAGAGCAGAAGTTAAATCTTCCCACTCTTACCCTTGGTGTCTTTTGAAAAGATGCGATCAACTTTCCCACTTAAAATTTGTGGATATTTTTCAAAATAATCCAGCATAATTTCGAAATGGGAAGCAAATGTACGCTTCGCCATAGTTCCTGTGGCGATTCAAAACTCGAAATCTGAAACCATGGAACAAATGGCGATCGCTTGATTTGCTGCGCGCGCAGCAGAAATACGTCACTTCCTAGCGTAAAGCGCGATGTTCGAAACAACCGAGGTACGAGAATCAGACCCCTTCTTTCAGTCGAGAAAAAGCCATTAACGTCCCGCTGTCGAAAGGCAAAATGCTCCCAACCCAACCGGGGTACGAGAATAGAACCGTTTCTATCTTTCGTATTTGAATAAGGAGTATTGTAAGCTAATATTTCTCTAAGTATATCATAGCGCTAATTTAGCTACTAATCATGCCTAAAGCTCACTTTTTTCTAACCAGATGCAAATACCTCATCTCTGTAAATATATTTCATTCATGTTTGTTTTAATAAATTTAATTGTTGTTTAACTGAGCTTTCCTTTTGGTCTCTCACCCCCCTAGAAGCAAGATTAAATTAGGCCTCAGTTAAGAGATAGGAAGATCAATTTCCACATATTTTTGGATCCTCGCCCGGGATTTATAAAGATTAAGATGCAATTTTCCACAAACTATTAGATGCTACAACCGGGATTATTTCCCTGCAACCTAATTTCCACATTAATAGACTATATTTTTCATTGCCACAGTGTTGTGTACTTTGCTATACGAGGTCTAATCTGGAGAGAACACCTGAAAGCAGATACTAGATTATTCCTTGCCGATGATATCGATCCTAGCTTTATACGTGCATTTAGTGGTAAGAATTGGGAACAAGGTACTGTCCCATCGCAAACTTAGGACTCCCTTGGCCAGCCGTTTCAATGGTATCCATCATAATGGTCTTAACCCTCATACAAATTATACCCAGTTTGTAAGGTTATCGTTTGAAAAACTCCAGTGTGGCCAACATTTGGCGATGATGGTGTGTTTTCGCATCCATTTCAGCAGTTATTGACGATATATATATATATATATATGGAATCTTTTAAGTTTTTACTTTTTTAATACCAAATATTAAAATCGAAATGTCGAATATATACACTTATGATGGTAATTATCATAAACTATCATCTTAGAAAACTTTCACGAGATCGGAAATAATATTGACACATCTTAATTACATACAGTACTTGACTATGAATAAAATTTTACTTACGAATGTTTTCGAAAACTTTTATGATGGAATCCCTTTTAATATCAAGATATTCTTTCAACTGAAATAAAATGACAAAATATTTTAAATGCTTTCTAAAATTTCTTAAAAGGACTTTGTTTTCACTTCTTATCTATCAAATTCAGAACTACAAATGACGAAAAACAATAATCGGCCCTTGATTGTTTAGATGGCAAGAGCATTCTGTTTACTACTGAAATGTTTGTTTATTGAACCAAACAAACACGAAGCAGAGAATTTCTTAAAAATATTTATTGTTTATTTCATTTTAAATTACACTATTGTTGTGTAGTTGCATTGTTTAAATTTTCAGAAATGCTGTATTCGAAATTACTCTCAATAATTGTAATACTTTATGTAATTATATTTGTGATAAATGAATTTAATGGATAGGATAGGTACATAAAAGTTAGGTTCAAATAAAGACTAGACGTAAACATCTGAACAGGGACTTGGAAAATTGATAATATACTTGAATATTCACAATAAAATATATTTGTATTTTCGATACAAATTCAAGTTTAGAATGAAAATGAAGAAATAAATGAGGGGGTTAACTAAATCACGAAAAATTTAGTTGTCCTTATGAAGAAAACCAAAAGAAAATGTGAAATTAAATAAATACCAAATTACAACTTCATTGTGAATACAGATAAGTGTTTCATTCTGTATGTTAACGTCAAAGTGTATAATTCAGATATTTCGTAGAATATCTAGCTATATTTCGTGGAAAAAAAACGAATTTAACTGAAATGGGTAACCAATTGGTGATTCTCTATCTGCATTTTCACTAGTTACTCTATAATTTGGCTAATAATTTATAGTTACTTTGTAGAATAAAATCCATTCTTTTTAATTGTAAGCAAAGAACAGTTTTTGTTTTGTTCATCAAGCTTATTAAGTAAAAAATTAAGCAGATGTCAGTGATGAGCTGAAAAAGTCCCAATTTATGATTGTTTTCTCCGGATTCATCGCGATTTTTAATTATTAGTAAGTAGCTAATATTAATCAAAGGAAGTGATCTCCTTTCGACTTTCTCTTACGATAACACCAGATGGCGCGTTTTGTGCCTCGTAGTAGAGCAATAGGCCGAAATTACGAGATAAGTGAGGCCGACAAAGTGCGCCTCACTACGGGTCTAACTTTGCATATAAATACATGCAAATTTTAATTAATTGATGGCAATAGCTAGGAAACAGATGTTTGGAAGGATAGTATATAATGAAGAATGCAGTTTTTAAATATATTCATATACTGAAGCACATATTAAAACAAAAATGTTGCACAAAACAGATATATTTCGGTGTTAATGACTCATTAAAATCGGACGACTCATTTTTTTTCTGCCCTGACGTGAAATTTCCTCATAGTAAATTTATATAATTTTTTATTTCTTGTCTAACGCCTGGAATAATCTTTCTTTATAAAGTCTATTGTCTCAAAAACTTGTAACCCTTATTCAACTCAACCGAGAACTTCGGTGAAACTTGCAACTGTCTTTGTATTTCTCATGGATCTGCGTCTGAGGTTCGGCTTCTGTAGGAGAGATCCTTGAAAGCTCATTGACTGTCAGTTCAGTAAGATCGAATACTCAATCAATCATATGAGAGACTTAGTCAGTTTCTATCAATGTTCCAGTTTCAGTTTTGGTAAAGTACTGGAAAATGTTCTTTTTATTTCTGTTATTGGTTTTATTTAGAATTTGGCATTTGTATTATATTCTGAATAACCATAACAAAAAATTTGCGATTCTACAAATCTGAGTTCGGACAAGTTGAAGTATAATTTTACAGTGTAGAAAACTGAATATTTTTAATAAAAAGGATATTGGGTTTCTTCTTTTCTTCTGATTGCGACCAAAATTTCACACACATCTACAATATTATTAACAAGACCACATACCAAATTTCATTTGTCTAAGTTGTTGCGATTTTGGTTTCACATGTCCGCCAATATACAAAGCAACAGACGGTCAACCTTCTGACGTATTAGGTCTAGAATTTGATAGATATATACAATTCTAATGATAATTATATGATGTCGAATTTCATTCAATTAGCTATAAGTGTTTTTAGTTATCGTGTTCACATGGATGTGGGCGGACGAACAGATTGACTTTTCATTAACAGATTTCATCCGAAACAGGACAGATTTCTGCAAATTTAATGAAGAGGTAACCTACCAAATTTCATACCTGTATCTCATTGCGTGTTTGAGCTTTCATGTTCATGGACAGAACGCCGTCCCATGCCCCGTACCTGAAGCCATTACAGCAACCAAACCGGTTCAGTGGACAGACAAACAGACATACAAACACAATTCCAAAATTGTGTTTTTCGGACTCAGGGAGGTCTAAAACGTGGAAATTCATCAAAATGTTGAGGTCGGACGATTTCTTGACGATTACATCACACTCTCTTTGTATACATCCTATTCTGCTAGAGAGGTCCGAATCGTTGCCAAGCTTGAATGCTGACTCAGTTCCGTTAGGGCCACCAAACATTCTTAACCCTTTGCACTTCTAAGTGGCGTGTAACTACATGCTGAATGCTGCATCTTTTACACATTCTTGTTCGATATGGCTTATTATAAATACCATATAATAGCAAAAATACACAGTAATTTTTAGGAATTGAAACAAATTAATAACATTTTTCAGCTTCCAAAAGCGCTAAATTCATCTTTACACTCACACTTTTACAATTATGCATCTTATTATCTTTCGGAGTGCAAAGGGTTAACATTCATGATGAGAGTTAACACTAAGATTCGGCGAGTTTTCGCTAAGATTTGGTAGGTATTTGTCTATGGCCTTGGTTAACACAAAATACGAACTCTTATCTTTACGTATAAATACTTTATTTGGTAATTATATTCTAAAAGAAATACTCAATTTTAGGTGCTTTTTCACATTTCGAATACCCGTTGTATCAGTTTGAAATGCGCTATTCACTGGTGAATAAACTTGATGAAAATTAAATCATTAAATCAGTTATTTTGGCACAATCTGACTATAATTATTTACTTAGCAAAGATAAATCAAAGGAAATTATAAAGGAAAAAGAACGAGAACTGTTCATCAAACAGATATCACGCAATATATTCGTTTGAAAAGAAATTCAAATAGAAACAAAAAACTACTCTACATCTGTATTGAAGCAAATTAAATTTTCAGATAAAAAGACATTACAAATTTTTTCTATAAGATAAAAGAGCGTTGTAAACTTAACATTAAAAGCTTTAAGAGTCTTTTCGGAAACTTAAAAATTAAGGAACAATCAATACATTTAAAAGAAGTTTTTTACAGTAAAATTTAGATAAATCCCATTGATTGTAGAAGATATTCATTACTAACCTGTATTGAACAGAAGACTGCAAAACTCAAAAAATGTCCCGAGACGATTTTCTTTTGTCTTCTTCAGAAATAAGAATAACTTTCCACGAAGCTTTTCAAGATGGCGGATAAAAGATGTTTTCCTAGGATAAATCTTAGCAATAATATCTTTCGACATTGTTGAAATCGCATAAAAAGCGTTGTTTAAAGCTGTATTTCTAATAAGATTTGAACAATAGATTCTCCGCAATCAATAGTGTTATTTTTTGCTTCAATTAATAATTCAATTTTCAATAATACTTCGCACTGTTTAAGATATTTTTGCATTTATTTCTAAAACGGCCGTTCAGAGGGTGGCTTAATTTGAGGGCATCTGTCAGTCAGAAAATCTCTGTTTGAGATATTTTTGCATTTATTTCTAAAACGGCTTTACACAGGGTGGCTTAATTTGAGGGCATCTGTCAGTCAGAAAATCTCTTAAGAAATGCAAAAAAAGAAAGAAATTTCAGTAATACTGGGAAACTTATTATTTTAATTCAGTTAAAGAGAAAATTTATATGCAAATCAAACTGATTCATGTCGGTGCGAATTGAGCCATTATAAGGAGCAACAATATTCAAACTGTGGCTGTAAATAATCATAATAATAATAAAAAAAACGAAATTGAATGCTTTTCACTAAAAGATTACACAGGCCTACAAAAAAAATCTTTTTGAGAATTGTTTTAGTTTTGATAACTGAGTGTTATATTATTTTCATTGCTGTTATCAAAAATAATTTTTTTTCCTTTCACGTAAGGTTTCTTTTACAAAACCCAGAGCCGTTTTACTAAATAGGAAATGTAGGCAACTGCTTATGGGACCGCAAGGTTCGGCGGCTCCGAGATTAATATTTTTAAAAAAATAATTTTCAAGGCATTCATTTGATTTAAGAGAGCTGTGTACTCGTACTCACTGAATTTATAATGCTGAAATTTTCTTTCTTGGCTGTTTCCGTCTTGTGTTGGTATGTTTACTTGTATGTATGTGTGTCTTGTGTGCTTGGATTTAAATTCACTTTTTAAACTATTGTTTGGTGTTTTTTTATCTATTGCTGTTTATACACCCTGAAATTTGATGTATAGTTTCTGAGTATTGTTTTTGAATTTATTTCGATGTAGCTTTGTCCATCAGTGTTTCGGTGTCGAATGCAAATTTTTTTAACTCAATAAAAAACCTTTCCCTCCGGGCTATGTAAGGCCTTAAGTCAATTTTGGCAAGCTGGTTCGGAGTGGGTAGTGAATGAATGAATGAATGGAATCACTGATATCAAAATGGAGCATCATTTATATTGCAAATGAATTCAGGGATTTTTTTTCATGTTTTCAAATTCGTTAGCAGATCAATGCTTCACAATTTAGGAGACCTGATCAATTTTGTATTAGAAATTGTGTTAAAAAGTTTGATAATTTTTCAATCTTTTATACTCGAGATACTAACACCAATTTCTTTTTTTAGAACTACGGCAAAAAAATGCAATTGCAGTTTGTCATAGTATTCGATAGTGAAATACTTATATAGATATTAACTTAAAATCAATAAAAAATATCTGGTTTTGAAATTTCGGGTAGGGGTCTCCGAAACTTGCATTGCCTGTAAGCCCCTACAGGGGTTTATCCGGCCCTGACAAAAAATTTCATCTTTTGAGGGAAATAACACAAATCAAGATATATTGACATTTTTACTGACATTTTGTCACTGCTTAAATAAATATTTTACATCGTAGATTTAAATGAGCTTTTAAAAATGTTACAAATCCTTACAGTATATGTTTTCCACTTTTCTTCGGCTGAACTTTCCTCTTGATCGTCTCTATGCAACTTCCTCTTCCTTAATGTCTTTTTTTTTTCGTTTCCTTTATGACTTGGTGAAATTTTTCACATTTCTCCATCTTGACTGCATCTAAATATCCGTTGAAATACTCCAAGTGGAATGCAGAGAATGAATTTTTGTTTTATAAGGCCTAATTTTGTTTGAATCGGTATTTTCCAATATATTTGGAAGGGACGAAACCGGTATACCAAGTCCATGAAGGACAGGGACTCTAACAAATGAGATGATAGAACACAAAATATCTCTTTTTTTTTGTACTTTTCACCTTGCATGTGCTAATATAGCATTCATCAGTATGATTTTTAAACTCTCTGCATATCATTTGTACACCAAACCAAAAAGATAGTTGTTTACCTTGAACGCATTGTCTTAATTCTTCTAAACCAATAGAACAAACCTTGTCTGGGACCCAAGGCATGTCTTGGTCCCCCAATTTTATGCCAAATTAAGCAAAGTACCCTTTCGTCTCAAAATCTGAAATGTTTTCTTTGATTTCTTTTTACTGTATTGTTACAATAAATATAGCAGAAACAATCTGGTAAATTCACACAACCTATGCCTTACCAAATTACCATTAATTACTTAATGCCAAATAATTTAACATTATGCTACGCCTGCATGCAGACGAAACGGCAAGATTGACCAGAATGAAAAAACCCAAATACATTCAAATAGTGCTTAATCGTCACTTAAAATGTTTTGAAGACTGGTTTATTAAATGGAATATTGAAATTAGGAATAAAAAACTGAAGCAAACTTCCGAAGCTAACAGAAAACTGATTTTACCCCGATTAAAACTAATGTCAAAATCATCTTCTGGTCTCTGAAATGTAAATATTAAGGCCTTGTCTTTGTAGAAAACTAACGTGAAAATTCTGTTTTATACGTACTAAAAATTAATTCGAAGACTTAACTCCTAACTTTTACCCCCCTAATTTCACGGGATTCCAAAAAAAAAGTGCTTACAAGCTCTCATTAAAACAACCGATTTGGGTCTATTTCTAATCTATGCATGTCTGGTGTAGGGATAGGCCGAAAATGTGGTATAAATTAAGCATATAACTCTGGAAAATTAAATTCTTTTAACTATCCATCCAATTTTATAAGACTTGCATCACAACAAGACAGTTAAATCAATACCTAAAATTAAAAAATCTCGAAGTTTTTAAAATTTAATTCAAGATATAAATTTATCTTTTCTAATTCCAAAGTATTACCTTTGAAAAATAGTTAAGTTCGGCAGCTCATGACAGATAGGAGTTTTCTTTAGAAGACTGACCAAGATTGAGGATAACGCCATCTAGGAGCGATACCGCAACAATCCAACAAAAGAAAATAAAAGGGGCTACAGTTAAGTAATGCTTACAGGAAAGCATCTGATACATATCTATCCCGTAAATATTTTGCTTTACTCTAAGAAAATTTTATGAGGTGAAATTTGAATAATGCGCTATTTTGTTAAATCACTAGTGACTTATGCAAATATATGATATACTAGCCGCCTTTGGAGACTAACTGATCTCCTGTCATGCTAATTTAGTTAGAAGTTATGAAAACCACCAATATCTTTCACGTTCACATTATATACATTACATGACAAACCTATAATAAATATTGTATGTTCAAAATCATGCACATAAGAGAAAAAAAAATCGAATATATGCATGCTATACATTAGATTAGAAATAGAAATTAATTAGAAATATTTAGGTACTTTTCTGGTTCTTGTCATCTGACGACCGTTAAGCCTATTTTCACCGCTTGATTAAACTTTGACGCCAATTACTATCATTTTGATTTCTTTTACATCTTCTTTCCTGAGACTGAATGGAGGTTTCGGTGACACGGCGAGTCTTCCTCCGAGCATTTCTAATAATATTTAACTCGATTAATTAGCTAAGCGAAGAGTCGAGTTATGTGCAGCTATAAAAACGTCCTCAATGAAGCAGTCCGAAACGTTAATACGGTGGTTTATTTATATTTGACTGTTGCCATTCAACAATAATTATTAAGAACGATTTCTGGCCCATTTACGTCCTTGTTGGGTGACGCTATTATAGAAGCAATTCGCTTCCTTGAAAAAGGGTTTGGATTTATTTGTAAGGGTTAGTAGTTAAATAGCTACATTTAAAATACTCCTCTGTTTATACAGAAAAAATTGGAAAAAAGCAGCCAACGGAGGATTCAAAACTTCTATAAAGCATGCAATATTGCCAAGAACGTTTAAAGTTAATTTTCCTCCGTCAGATCTCCGCATTGACTATACAAGTTCAGATTCTCGTCATAACTGTTCCTGCCCAGCCAATTGCTATGACGGAGTCGTATCCCACGCTGGGGTCTTGCTATCGTTTTCTATTTCGGTTTTGATTTGGAGTTGAAATTTTTAGTTGATCGTAGTAGTCATATACTGTATGGAGAAAAACTTCTATGTGGATAATATTTCACTGAACTCAACTTATTCCTTCAAATTAACAGCTGTTGGAAATGGGTCGCAGGAGCCGTGCGTTTGCTAGTTCCAAATAGAAACGCATCCTCACAAAAGAAAAACGTTGAACGCGATTACATTTGAAGAATAAAAGCAAAATCCCATTGCTTTCACAATTTTAATCTTGTTTCCGCTTGAAGTCTGATTTTTTTTCTATTTATTGCTTGTTCCACTTCCAGTTTGAGAATTACTAGTTACAACTTCTTTGTGAGCTATTCCTCTCATTGGTCTCCTTGATTTTATCAGTCCAATTCAGGTAACAAACTCTATGGTTCAATCTGTGCACCATTTGGACAACAACAAAAAACTTTAATACTATTTTAATAAAATTACAGGTTGGTCTTAAATTATTGTTCCCATTTCAAAAATCAATAGAAAAACTAATAATGTTACAATTGTGTTTTCTTTTTTTAAATGAGAGAGCAAATAAAGTTTTTTCAGGTAGGTGGCGTACAATTACGGAGTTTTAAATTTGCTACAGCGAGAGATTTCCATTCGCAATGGCTACCGATCAGTAGAAGCCGATGCGCATTTTGTGGTTAACTTTTCGATATATTCAAGAAAAACTAGAAAACTATTCAGTTTTCGAATTACAATTCATTTAACAAATTAAAGGGCGTGAAATGCCCTACATATACATGCTTTTATTTTTCTTCTAGATTTGATAGTTCCGCAGATAATGGCTCTCAAAAATGGAAGATGTCCAAAAATTTAAGACCACCTAGAACCCGTAACGGCACATTACCTATCTGAAGAAAAACTTTAAAATTTACTCTTTTTTTAAGTAGTTGAAACGTTTTTTTTATTCATCTTTTTTTAAATGGGTCCAATAATTTATGACCACCCTGTATTATAGTGAATTTTAGAAAACAAGTTTCCTCTCCGAGTATGTATATTTGAGGATATATACAAGAAAACGATCAAAAGCGGAGAAAATTTCACTTCCTTTATCTTGACAAATTAAGGAGAATGTAAGCTACATTTAATAAAAATTGGAGATTAAAATTCTTCAGAAAGAAACCGTTTTTACACTCTTAAATAAGCTACTGTGAAATCATCTCTCAGGATTGTCAGGCCTTACATCAATAAGAGCTTCCTTTCTAAAAAACAACTTTTACAGAGTCAAATGACCTGTCGTAGTCAATTTACACTTCTTAATCAGATTAAACGCGAAGGAAATTTCTGTTAAATATATACAATTTTTCAATAAAGTCAAGCGGAGAAAAAAAAGGCATCACTTTACCCTTAAATTTTCAAATCAAAAGCTTGCAACCCGTCATTTCATCGGCAATGGGGCTTTTAGTGCCAATACATACGAATTTATATTTTGAACTGAATTTGGTTTTTATCCACAATTTTCAAAATCCAGAACATTCATCTGTTCCATCCTTCAGAGAGGCGGTAGGACAGACCTTCTCCGGAAAGAAACTAAACTCGCGATATAAAGAAATTCTTTTGTCAAGTGTTTACAACCTCATACTGTGAGCCGACCTAGAACCACTTGTTTAAAAGAGTTCTGAACAACAGCATTTCTAGGACGAAAATCAGAAAACTCATCCACTTCATCGGGGGAAAACGAAGCACTCCTTTTTCCAAAAGATGGCGACAACAACTAGCCAGACTCGATTAACCTCATCTCTCTTCTCCCATACAAAAGGCACCACTCTCTCGAAGTCTTTTCTTAAAAGATTTCTAAGAACCTACCACAGGTAGTTCCTGTGATGTCGAGCTGTACGGAGCTTTTGTATTCTTCGCTAATGTAAATTGCATGTAATTTAACTTACGATTCTACTAGTATACACGACTTTTCACAACCTGGACCCAATACAACGCCCTAGTTTTGTAGAGCACCCCAAATGTTGTATGTAAATGTACAAACCCGTTTTCCTTCTTTTAATGTACGTATTTATTCTTTTGTATTCTTTAATATATATTATTGCCCTTGCTTTTTCACTAAAGTTTCACGCATACCCAATCAGCCGTCCTGGCTCCGAGTTGGGGGTATGCTGTGGTGTTAATGTCAAGTGTTACGACTTCAACTGTAGAGAACCAAATTAAAGGTAAAGACATCCTGCAAATTTTCTAGAACTCAAATATCCGATAGAAAAGCGCTAATTTCATAACGAAAAATTTGGCAGATATTTGGCCGAGTCCATTTGAGTGTACTTCAAACTACTAAACGAACTTTCTGTAAAATAATTATAACCCACACGAGGGTCTGCCTTATTCTATACCCATAGAAATAAAGGTTAATAGTGCATTAGTTTCTTAATTTAGTGCCTTGTGTAGATGACCTAGCACATACTCACTTTCAACGAGAAGCCAAACATTGGCTATTAACCCCTTAACCGTCATACTGACGGGTATCGAATTATCGCATCTTAGGCTTATAAACCAATTGAATCATTAATTAGCTTTGCAATTTGATAAATTATGTCTAATCCATAAACATCAAGTATTCTACTTGAATGAATAAAAACGACAGCCTCTTTCCAAAACAGGAGGGGTCATCTTACTAGATAAGACTCTTATGGGGTTAATGTACATTACACTATATTTTGCGAAACTTGTATCTTGTTTAAATTATGACGAGTAGTTGAAACGATTAACAGTTGCGATGAATTGAGTGGATTAGTTGTTCACAATTGCATTTTTGAATATCCTGCTACTCGGAAGTAATTCGAACATTTTAAGTAGATTAAATTAAGCACTATGGAGGTGAAACGAACGAAAGCAATATTTTAATGCTGGGAAGCTCCCTAGGGCAATTTTGGGACGGGCCACGTGATATTAAACCTTGATGTGGTTTTGCGTTCTAGACATTTGAGCTTCAAAGTTTCAAAAATACCTTGTAAAGTATTTTCCTAAAAATCTAGTCAAGAAACAGTACTCCAAGGTTCAGACCAATAAACCGACATCTTTATTCTTTAACTAACTCAGTTACAAAGACTGTTGCCATACTCGAGAAGACATAAAAGATAGCACTAAATACGCTCCAGTGCGTCTGCTCATCTTACTTTAATCCATACATTTGAAATACGATTTACCGTATACTTTATCCTATGCAGAGAATGACGTTTAAGCTGGACCTCCGTTTTTCTTTAGCGAAGCTCAACATTCCTAATGCACTTTATTTCAACAGTGATATCTAGGGAATTTTTGGATCAGCATACGCTACATTTTAAATAGACAATTTTGGCATACTAAAAGCTTGTTAATTACCTTTGGATTCGGAATTTTACTTCGTGTGCAAAGGACAAGTTTCAGTCGTTAATGATAACTTGTCTAAACAAACCGTGGAATGAATTCTAGTACAAAAGCATCGTTTCACTGAAAACAATAACATTTCCAAGAAAGAAGACATTGGAAGACAAGCGTTTATTTTAGAAAATGGTAGATACAGTTGAATTGATTTCTTAAAGTGGAGCAAATGCAAAGCATCTACAACTTTACAGGATCAAAGAATTTGAATATGCTCACACGTACAAACTTCATAAACAAAATTACAAAAACATTTTGTATTCAATTTACAAGTCTTCCTTGAAGATATAAAATGGACTATCAAGGTCTACAAACGATACAAGCAAAAATATTAAATTGGCAATAATTAACTTTTAACTATAGAAATAAGACAAGAAGCAGGTTTTAAGTTTACAGTTGGTAACTTAAGTTACCAACTGTAAACTTCATTCAGCTTCGTAATTATAACTGCCTTGAATAACTAAAAATAAATCATTTCACTGAAAAATCCAAATTTTTAATACAGTATTACATAGCATACAAGAAATTCAGAGGAAGAGGTCGAATGTTAATTCCCAAGTTCCAGAAGCAATGAAAAATTTTATATTCAATGCACATTTAAAATTATGTTACTCTGAACCCAATTTGATGTCCTTCAAAAGACGTTTAACACTACACTTTTCAAATAAACTACAAAACGTAGAATCAAGAACTTTCATAAATATGCACAGTGTTTTTCATGAACACAAAATTATCATTTAATATCCGAGAATTTTTGTGGTACGCATCAAGTTCAAACAGTCTTCAAAATTACAGTAAGTTGTAAATTCGTTAATTTATGCAAGTAAACCGGCCATAATACGATCTCCAATGGATACAAACTTTTGTCATGAATTTTAAAAATTAGTGGGCGAAAAAGTAATATTTCCATCGTGAAACGTTTTCAGCAAAAGTCAATTTCTCGTTAACCGCGCGCGCGCGCGGGAAACTTTAAAAAATTTAATATTAGTAAATTATCATTAAACAAAAAGGAGACATGAAAATGCAATTGCACACTAAAAGGGCTATGAACTATCGTATCCACCCGAGCCGTCAACAACAAGTTGCAACTCTTGCAGCTTCACAATATTTCATTCCTATTTAAATTCGTTCACTATGCGAATGCATAAGAATATTTATCTTTACAACAATGATAGTTTAATTACTCGTAAGTTATACCAATGAAATAAGTTTAAATTTAGAAATAAAGTAAATTAACAAGCCAAGAAATGGTAAGGCTTCCTAGGAAAATAAGATTCTGGAGCACAGTATACAAAATTAGGCATAAAGTTTAATAACACATTGTATAGAAAGACATTTTATTCGTTTTCTATTTTTGTAGTCAGATTTACAGTTCATAAACATTATGGATTCTAGGAATAGTTTCTCATAAAGAGTGCCAGGAGTCGCCACAATGTATGGAAAAAAAATCTATTGAATTACGAATTTAACTTCCAGTAAATCGATTAACTCTGTAATGTCATCGAAGATATACAAGATTACAGATTTTTAACCCATCAGGAAAAGTTGCGGCTGAAATTTCGATTGCAATATTCCATTTTGACAGACATGAAACAATTCAAATTAAATAAAGGCATTACATTTAACTGTCCAGTATGGCATGCATATTCGAGTCGGTCATGATTGCATTAACACTGAATACGCCACAGGTGTTAAAACCATTTTACAAGTATTGCATAATTTAAAACAAAAGTCAGATGGGAACCCCATTTTATTTTAAAGCAGCAATTGAGACAAACAGTTATAGATACAAGAAACGTTACAAATTAATATACAAAATCAGAAAAATTCCAGTTTTAATGATGACATTTAATCTAGAAGCAATACAACTCTTGGAAACAAATACTGAATACAATATATACGTATAGTACAAAAGATTAAGTTTTTATTTTATCACTTTCAAATCAAAGTTCTTGAAATTTTAGTTGTAAAAATGATTTCATCTTGTATTTAAGCTGAATTATGAAGTTTAAAGAGCTAAATTAAGTAAAAAACCATTTGTTGCTAATGGAATGAAACGAACAAAAATTTGGATAAAATTAAATATAAAAATATTTACAATTTAAACACATGCCCCTACACACGACACAAATGAACAGTAAAAGACTGGACGACGCACATCTCCATCTAAAATTTTCGTATGCTTAGTAAAACTGCGAAGTTTTACTTTCAGATACCTCACTGGATATTAAAAAATAGAGGAAATCGGAAAATACTGTTGCATTCACTGCCGCATTGCTTGAAAGATTTAAATGTAAAAAGAAACCTGTAAAATTCTAAAAAGGAAATTCGAACATCTAGTCCGAAACATTGTTACATGAAGATTTGTTAAAAAGCATTTAGCCTGGCATTTGCGTTTTTCTAATGCAATTTCGACGGTGTTTCTAAATCAAGTTTCGATATTCATTTCGTCATTAATTCAACTTTCAGAAAATTCAATTTGAAATTATGAAGCGAATAATTAAAATTTCAAAGTTTTCACGGAAATAAAACCGATATTAAAATTAGCCTTTTAAAGTGGTATAAAAAGAGTGCGATAATATACTCCGGGATCAAACAAGATTAAATTTTTTAGAAATTTAATCTATGTTTTCTGACGAACTTTAAAAACCTTTCTTAGCGATCACTTTGCTACTCAGGTTGGTTGGTTGGTGTGGTTTTAATGGCACAAGGGCCAATTTGGCCATACTGCGCCAAACGTTCGTTGTTTTTAAGTCGCATAAAAATTTTAAAATGCTGGAACTGAGAGAACTAAATGAATTTAAAAAATTGTACTTCCTTTAAAAAAGTAAAAACATTGACGCCAGGATTGGTCCCCAAGATGTCAATTAAATCAATGATATGTGCTCCAAAGTGAGCTTGTCTTTGAGAATAAAAGTTTTTACACTGACATAAAATATGCTCGACACTTAAAATGCAGTTGCACCCGTTACATATAGGGGCTGGATCAGAATGTAAAAGGTGGCGATGAGTTAAAAATGTATGTCCTACTCTTAGCCTTGTCAAAATGACATCGTGTTTCCTAATAGTGAGATTTCCAAAACCTTTGATTGAAGGCTGGATTTTATAAAGTTTATTGTTTGACTGCCCGTCCCAGATTCTTTGCCATACTCGATGTTGAGATAGCTTAACGGCCTGCAAGGCATCAATCAAAGGCACAAACGCTTCTCGAGATGCATTAGCACTCTTTGCGGCCTTATCCGCACGCTCATTTCCTGGAATTCCTACATGTCCAGGAATCCAACAGTATTTGATTTTGGTATTTTTGAGTGTATGATGGAGATCAAAACATTTCATCACTAAAGGATGATTATTATGTTTAGCACTTCTTAGAGCATTAATACCACTCCTAGAATCTGTATAAATAATGGCTTTTTTAAAATTCAATGTACTAATTTTCAAAAGCCCCAAGTAGATTGCATAGAGTTCAGATGTGTAAACAGAGCAGAAATGGTGAAGTGTCTCAGCGATTGTGAAATCTGGAAAAACAGCAGCCGAACCGACATGATTGTCAGATTTCGAACCGTCGGTGTATATAGGGATATAATCAGAATAGTGTTGCCTGTGGTCATAGAAATGTTGCTGAAATACTATATCCGATGTACTTGGTTTAAAAAAAGTGTAAAAAATCGTCAATAAAATCAAGTTGCGTCTCCTTCCAAGGAGGGGGATCTTCAACATTTGAGACCACTGGGAAGTCTTCAATTTCAAAGTACCTCAAGATTTCCCCAATTCTGAAGCCAAAAGTTGGAGTAAAAGATAGTCTGACTGAAAATAAAGACCCAAAAATGGGGTTTATAACCTTGTAATGCTGAGGATGAGACTCATCGCTCTTAATTTTATAAAAGTACGAGAGAGATAGTCTGTGGCGTCGAAGTTCTAAAGATGGTTCACCACTTATGACATGAAGACTAGGAATTGGAGTAGTTCTAAATGCTCCAGTAGCTATACGAAGTCCTTGGTGATGGACAGAGTCTAACATTTTTAAAGTGGACTTGGCAGCAGAGCCATATACTGGCACTCCATAGTCCAGCTTCGAACGAACAAGAGAGCTATAGATCCTCATCAGCGAAACTTTGTCCGCACCCCAAGAGGTGCTCGACAGGACTTTCATGATGTTTAAGGTCCGGATGCAATTTGTTTTTAAATGTTTGATATGTGAACGAAATGTTAGTTTTGTATCGAATATAATTCCTAAAAATTTAGTCTCCTGCACAATAGGAATAGGTGACCCATTTAACTGGAAGTCTGGATCTGGATGTAATCCTCTCCTTCTACAAAAATGCATACAGACTGTTTTTTGTGGCGAGAAAATAAAACCATTTTTTGATGACCAATCAGTCATGTTGTTAATAGCCATTTGTAATTGCCTTTGAATAAAGCTCATGTCATCACCAGCGCAGTGAATTTGTATGTCATCTACAAAAAGCGTACTATTGACGTATGCAGGAAGTTTTGACACTATGCCATTAATTTTGATGATAAACAATAACACACTTAGAACACTTCCTTGTGGGACGCCTTCTTGTTGATTAAAATTATCCGATAAAATGTTACTAATGCGAATTTGGAAGATTCTTGTCTGTAGAAAGTTTTTAATAAAAAGTGGCAAGTTTCCTTTTAAACCAATGTCAGACAGATCTTTTAAAATTCCATATCGCCATGTGCGATCGTACGCTTTTTCGATGTCGAAAAATATCGACACAAGGTGTTTTTTGCGCACGAAGGCTTCTCGAATGGCCGTTTCCAGCTTCAATAAATTGTCTATAGTACCTCGCCTTCTACGAAATCCACTTTGAGAAGGGATAAACCATTTACTCCTCTCCAAAACATGCATCAGTCGGGCACTAACCATGCGTTCCAATAACTTGCTAAGACAGCTTGTCAAAGCGATTGGTCGATAATTAT
Source organism: Araneus ventricosus (assembly GCA_013235015.1). NCBI lineage: Eukaryota > Metazoa > Arthropoda > Arachnida > Araneae > Araneidae > Araneus > Araneus ventricosus. Next base: position 132,846 of record BGPR01002771.1, on the reverse strand, counting down.
TCGGGTCTTGCTTGTCCTTCCCTGGTTTAGGGATGGGTACAACAATAGCTTTTAGCCAGGAAAGTGGGAAACCCTCTCTTGCCAGATTCTATTGAACAAAAGTAGAATTGTTAGTAAAGAAGATTCACCAAGGTGTTTAAGCATGTTATTATGAATTTGATCTGGTCCAGGTGACGTTGGATTGGATTTCCTTAGCGCATCTTTCAGTTCATGGTAGGAAAAGGTAGAGTTATAATCTTCTGCATATGAAGGCAGAAAATCCACTGATTTTTGTTCTTCACATTTTTTAAAAGCAATAAAATCATTTGGATAAGAAGATTCGCTTGATATTTCAGACAGAGTTTGACCTATTACATTTCCAATTTCTTTGGCATCTGAAATGACCTGTCCATTATAATTTAAAAACGATATATTCTGTGTATCGGAATAACAACCGAAGATTTTTTTTACTTTGTCCCAAACTATTTTCGAGGAAACTTGTCTAGTGATGGAGTTTACATAGGAACACCATGTTGTGTTCATACTTCGTCTTCTGATTTGACGGAATTTGGCTCTCGCCTTTTTAAATTTAATTAAGTTGTGAGTGGTGGGATATCTCCTGAAGTTATACCAAGCCTTTTCAAGTGTTTTTTGGCAAGTGTCGCATTCAGTATTCCACCATGGCTTGCACAGCTTTGGAATGTTCCCTGATGTTTTGGGAATGCTGTTATCAGCTGATGAGATTATGCAATCAGTAATTGTGTTAACTGCAACATCTATTGAATCTTTGTCGACCATGTTTGGAGTTAATTGACACAAGGACTCAAATAATGGCCAGTCTGCTTTTTCAAAGATGTATTTAACTGGTCGTTTTGGGAATGGAAAGTCATTTTTTACATATGTTAGTACGATTGGAAAATGATCACTATTAAAAAGATTTGTACAGGTTGAAAATTTCCAGTATGAAACCAGAGAAGGAGAACATATGGCAAGGTCAATTGTATGAAATGTTTGAGAAGCCTGATGAAAGTGTGTATAACTATTGTCATTCAAGAGGCACAGACCGTGGTCCTCAACAAGAGTTTCAATTTGGCATCCTCTTGGA
>BGPR01002771.1:58921-81762 GCA_013235015.1 Araneus ventricosus | reverse complement strand
AAGCTGTATTTCTAATAAGATTTGAACAATAGATTCTCCGCAATCAACAGTGTTATTTTTTGCTTCAATTAATAATTCAATTTTCAATAATACTTCGCACTGTTTAAGATATTTTTGCATTTATTTCTAAAACGGCCGTTCACAGGGTGGCTTAATTTGAGGACATCTGTCAAGAAAATCTCTGAGATATTTTTGCATTTATTTCTAAAACGGCTTTACACAGGTTGGCTTAATTTGAGGGCATCTGTCAGTCAGAAATCTCTTAAGAAATGCAAAAAAGAAAGAAATTTCAGTAATACTGGGAAACTTATGATTTTAATTCAGTTAAAGAGAAAATTTATATGCAAATCAAACTGATTCATGTCGGTGCGAATTTAGCCATTATAAGGAGCAAACAATATTCAAACTGTAGCCGTAAATAATCATAATAATAATTAAAAAAACGAAATTGAATGCTTTTCACTAAAGGATCACACAGGCCTATAAAAAAAATTCTTTTTGAGAATTGTTTTAGTTTTGATAACTGAGTGTTATATTATTTTCATTGCTGTTATCAAAAGAAAATTTTTTTCTATCACGTAAGGTTTCTTTTACAAAACCCAGAGCCGTTTTACTAAATAGGAAATGTAGGCAACTGCTTATGGGACCGCAAGTTTCGGCGGCTCCGAGATTAATATTTTTTAAAAAAATAATTTTCAAGGCATTCATTTGATTTAAGAGAGCTGCGTACTCGCACTCACTGAATTTATAATTCTGAAATTTTCTTTCTTGGCTGTTTCCGTCTTGTGTTGGTGTGTTTACTTGTATGTTTGTGTGTCTTGTGTTCTTGGATTTAAATTCACTTTTTAAACTATTGTTTGGTGTTTTTTTTATCTATTGCTGTTTATACACCCTGAAATTTGATGTATAGTTTCTGAGTATTGTTTTTGAATTTATTTCGATGTAGCTTTGTCCATCAGTGTTTCGGTGTCGAATGCAAATTTTTTTTAACTCAATAAAAAACCTTTCCCTCCGGGCTATGTAAGGCCTTAAGTCAATTTTGGCAAGCTGGTTCGGAGTGGGTAGTGAATGAATGAATGGAATCACTGATATCAAAATGGAGCATCATTTATATTGCAGATGAATTCAGGGATTTTTTTCATGTTTTCAAATTCGTTAGCAGATCAATTCGTCACAATTTAGAGGACCTGACCAATTTTGTATTAGAAATTGTGTTAAAAATGTTTGATATAATTTTTCAATCTTTTATACTCGAGATAACACCATTTTTGTTTTTAGAATTGCGGCAAAAAAATGCAATTGCAGTTTGTCATAGTATTCGTTAGTGAAATACTTATGTAGATATTAACTTAAAATCAATAAAAAATATCTGGTTTTGGAATTTGGGGTAGGGGGACCCAAAACTTGCATTGCCTATAGGCCCCTACAGGGGTTTATCCGGCCCTGACAAAACAATTTCATATTTTGAGAGAAATAACACAAATCAAGATATATTGACATTTTGCCACTGCTTAAATATATATTTTACATTCAGATCATAGATTTAAATGATAAATGAGCTTTTAACAATTTTACAAATCCTTACAGTATATCTTTTCCACTTTTCTTCGGCTGAACTTTCCTCTTGATCGTCTCTATGCAACATCCTTCCTTAATGTCTTCTTTTCGTTTCCTTTATGACTTGGTGAAATTTTTCACATTACTTCACTTTGACTGCATCTAAATATCCGTTGAAATGGACCAGGTGGAATGCAGAAAGTGAATTTTTGTTCTATAAGGCCTAATTTTGTTTCAATCGGTATTTTCCAATATATTTGGAAGGGACGAAACCGGTATACCAAGTCCATGAGGTCCAGGGACTCTATCAAATGGGATGATAGAATAAAATATCTTCTTTTTGTACTTTAGATCCAAACTTTCACCTTGCATGTGCAAATATAGCATTCATCAGTATGATTTTTAAACTCTCTGCATATCATTTGTGCACCAAAGAGAAAAGATTGTTCTTCACCTTGAAAGCATTGTCTCGATCCTTCTAATCCAAAGGAACAAACCTTGTCTGGGACCCAAGGCTTGTCTTGATCCCCCAATTTTATGCCAAATTAAGCAAAGTACCCTTTCCTCTCAAAATCTGAAGTGTTTTCTTTGATTTCTTTTTACTGTATTGTTACAATAAATATAGCAAAAACAATCTGAACAACACATTAATTTAATGAATGGTGAATTCACACATCCTTTGCCTTACCAAATTACCATTAATTACTTAATGCCAAATAATTTAACATTATGCTATTCCTGTATGCAGACGAAACGGCAAGACTGACCAGAATGAAAAAAACCAAATACATTTCAAAAAGCATTCAATCATCACTTAAAAGGTCTTGAAGGCTGGTTTATGAAAGGGGATATTGAAATTAGTGAATAAAAAACTGAAGCAAACTTCCAAAGCTAACAATAAAACTCATTTTACCCCGATTAAAACTAACGGCATAATTATCTTCTAGTCTCTGAAATGTAAATATCTAGGCCTTATCTTAGGTAGAAAACTATCGGGAAAATTCCGTTTCGTACGTACTAAAAATTAATTCGAAGGCTTAACTCTTAAATTCCCCCCTCCCTTAATTTCAGGGGATCCCCCCCCAAAAAAAATGCTTATACGCTCTCATTAAAACAACCTATTTGGATCCATTTCTAACTAATGTATATCCTGTGTGGGGATAAGCCGTAAAATTTGGTATAAATTAAACAAATAACTCAGGAAATTAAATTCTTTTAACTAATTTATTAAACGAACTATCCATCCAATTTTATAAAAGTCTTACATCACAACAAGACAATTAAATCAATACCCAAGATTAAAAGATCTCGAAGTTTTAAAATTTAAATCACGATATAAATTTGTTAGCTTTTCTAATTCCAAAGTGTTACCTTCGAAAAATAGTTAAGTTCGGCATCGCATGACAGATAGCAGTTGCCTTTAGAAGAGCGACCAAGATTGGGGAGAGCGCCATCTAGGGGCGACACCGCAACAATCCAACAAAAGAAAATAAAAGGGGATACAGTTAAGGAATGCTTACAGGAAAACATATTATACAGATACATATCAATACCGTAAATATTATGCTTAGCTTCAAGAAAATTTTATGCGGCGAAATTTGAATAATGCGCTATTTTGTTAAATCACTCTCGTGACTAATGCAAATATATGATGTACTAGTCGCCTTTGGAGACCAACTGATCTCCTGTAATATTTTAGTTAGAAGATATTAAAACCACCAATATCTTTCATGTACACATTATATACATTACATGACAAATCCATAATAAATATTATATGTTTAAAATCATATACATAAAAGAAAAAAATCTAATACATGCAAGCTATTAAAATATTTAGATACTTTTCTGGTTCTTGCCGTCTGACGATGGTAAAGCCTATTTTCACCGCTTGATTAAACTTTGACGCCAATTGCTATCATTTTGATTTCTTTTACATCTTCTTTCCTCCGACTGAATGGAGGTTTCGGTGACACGGCGAGTCTTCTTCCGAGCATTTCTAATAATATTTAACTCGATTAATTAGCTAAGCGAAGAGTCGAGTTATGTGCAGCTATAAAAACGTCCTCAATGAAGCAGTCCAAAACGTTAATCGGTGGTTTATTTATATTTGACTGATGCCATTCGGCAATAATTATTAAGAACGATTTCTGGGGCATGTACGTCCTTGTTGGGCGATGCTATTATAGAAGCAATTCGCTTCCTTGCAAAAGGGTTTGGATTTATTTGTAAGGGTTAGTAGTTAAATAGCTACATTTAGAATACTCCTCTGTTTATACAGAAAAAATTGGGAAAAAAGCAGCCAACGGAGGATTCAAAACTTCTATAAGGCATGCAATATTGCCAAGAACGTTTAAAGTTAATTTTCCTCCGTCAGATCTCCGCATTGAATATACAAGTTCAGATTCTCATCGTAACTGTTCCTGCTCAGCCAATTGCTATGACGGAGTCGTATCCCACGCTGGAGTCTTGCTATCGTTTTCTATTTCAGTTTTGATTTGGAGTTGAAATTTTTAGTTGATCGTAGTAGTCATACTATATGGAGAAAAACTTCTATGGGGATAATATTTCACTGAACTCAACTTATTCCTTCAAATTAACAGCTGTTGGAAATGGGTCGCAGGAGCCGTGCGTTTGCTAGTTCCAAATAGAAACGCATCCTCACAAAAGAAAAACGTTGAACGAGATTACATCTATACTTATAAAAGGCAATGTTTGTGTGCGTGTGTGTGTGCGTGCGCGCGTGCGCGTGTGTGTGTCTGCGATGTCCAGACGAATCTATCGCACTTACAGCCATGAAATTTGGCACACAGGTAGTCGTAATGGTGACTGAATGCACCTCGAAGCCGAAATTTTAAATTTTAATCTAGAATTTTTTTTATTTAATGTTTTGTGTTGTTTTGGCTGATTTTTCGCACTAATTTCTCAATAGAATAGTTACGAATAAGTTTACGATAAAAATATATACACCATCGGAAAGAGCATGCGATTTCCGTTCTAATGAAGTTAGTTTTGAATTTCTAACGTAATTTACTGAATTTTGAAAAAATGTTGAAAAATAGTCACTTTTATGGTAATTTTTAATAAAGATTTCTTTAAATTATCGCATCTGACGTTCTAACATCTCTATAATTTTCATTTTTTTTCAGCCTACAAATGGCCCGTTTATGTCCGATTTAAAACAAGAACTATTAAAATATCTTTTTTCGTTTTTTAAAAATTAATTTTTCCCTGATCGGTTCAAACAGTTTTTTCGTAGCGCGATTTAACAGCGAGAGATTCTCCGGACCATCCCACAATGCACTGTTGCAACGTGACCTTCTTCGCGGCAGGTGACGTCATTCGCAAAGAGAAATAAGCGGGAATATCAATAATGTGTACTTTTTGCTTTTGTTTTCAAAACTTTTTCGTGCCATTATGTGCACTTTTTTTCACCCACTTTTTGAAGTTCTGATTCCACGGGCAACGCCGTGCGCGTACTGCTAGTTTGAAGAATAAAAGCAAAATCCCATTGCTTTCACAATTTTAATCTTGTTTCCGCTTGAAGTTGATTTTTTTTCTATTTGTGCTTGTTCCACTTCCAGTTTGAGAATTACTAGTTACAACTTCTTTGTGAGCTATTCCTCTCATTGGTCTCCTTGATTTTATCAGTCCAATTCAGGTAACAAACTATGGTTCAATCTGTGCACCATTTGGACAACAACAAAAAACTAATACTATTTTAATAAAATTACAGGTTGGTCTTAAATTATTGTACCCATTTCAAAAATCAATAGAAAAACTAATAATGTTACAACTGTGTTTTCTTTTTTAAATGAGAGGGCAAATAAAGTTTTTTCAGGTAGGTGGTGTACAATTACGGAGTTTTAAATTTGCTACAGCGAGAGATTTCCATTCGCAGTGGCTACCGATCAGTAGAAGCCGATGCGCATTTTCTGGTTAACTTTTCTAGTTTTTCTTGAATATATCGAAAACTATTCAGTTTTCGAATTACAATTGATTTAACAAATTAAAGGGCGTGAAATGCCCTACGTATACATGCTTTTATTTTTCTTCTAGATTTGATAGTTCCGCAGATAATGGCTCTCAAAAATGGGAGATGTCCAAAAATTTAAGACCACCTACAACCCGTAACGGCACATTACCTATCTGAAGAAAAACTTTTTAAAATTTACTCTTTAAGTAGTTGAAACATTAGTTTTTTTTTATTCATCTTTTTTAAATGGGTCCAATAATTTATGACCACCCTTTATTATAGTAAATTTTAGAAAAGTTTCCTCCCTGAGGATGTATATTTGAGGATATATACAAGAAAACGATCAAAAGAGGAGAAAATTTCACTTCCTTTCTCTTGACAAATTAAGGAGAATGTAAGCTACATTTAATAAAAATTGGAGATTAAAATTCTTCAGAAAGAAACCGTTTTTACACACTTAAATAAACTGTCAAATCATCTCTCGGTATTGTGAAGCCTTACAACAATAAGAGCTTCCTTTCTAAAAAAAACAACTTTTACAGAGTCAAATGACCTGTCGAAGTCAATTTACACTTCTTAATCAGATTAAACGCGAAGGAAATTTCTATTAAATATATACAATTTTTCAATAAAGTCAAGCGGGGAAAAAAGGCATCACTTTACCCTTAAATTTTCAAATCAAAAGCTTGCAACCCGTCATTTCATCGGCAGTGGTGCTTTTAGTGCCAATACATACATTTTCAAAATCCAGAACATTCATCTGTTCCATCCTTCAGAGAGGCGGTAGGACAGACCTTCTCCGGAAAGAAACTAAACTCGCGATATTTTCATAAAGAAATTCTTTTGTCAAGTGTTTACAACCTCATACTGTGAGCCGACCTAGAACCACTTGTGGAAAAGAGTTCTGAACAACAGCATTTCTAGGACGAAAATCAGAAAACTCATCCACTTCATCGGGGGAAAACGAAGCACTCCTTTTTCCAAAAGATGGCGACAACAACTAGCCAGACTCGATTAACCTCATCTCTCTTCTCCCATACAAAAGGCACCACTCTCTCGAAGTCAACACAAAGAGAAAACCATCCATCTTTTCTTAAAAGATTTCTAAGAACCTACCACAGGTAGTTCCTGTGATGTCGAGCTGTACGGAGCTTTTATATTCTTCGCTAATGTAAATTGCATGTAATTTAACTTACGATTCTACTAGTATACACGACTTTTCACAACCTGGACCCAATACAACGCCCTAGTTTTGTAGAGCACCCCAACTGTAATATGTAAATATACAAACCAGTTTTCCTTCTTTTAATGCACGGATTTATTCTTTTGTATTCTTTAATATATATTATTGTCCTTGCTTTTTCACTAAAGTTTCACGCATACCCAATCAGCCGTCTTGGCTCCGAGTTGGGGGTATGCTGTGGTGTTAATGTCAAGTGTTACGACTTCAACTGTAGAGAACCAAATTAAAGGTGAAGTCATCCTGCAAATTTTCTAGAACTCAAATATCCGATAGAAAAGCGCTAATTTCATAACGGAAAAATTTGGCAGATATTTGGCCGAGTCCATTTGAGTGTACTTCAAACTACTAAACGAACTTACTGTAAAATAATTATAACCCACGAGGGTCTGCCTTATTCTATACCCATAGAAATAAAGGTTAATAGTGCATTAGTTTCTAAATTTAGTGCCTTTTGTGTAGATGACCTAGCACATACTCACTTTCAACGAGAAGCCAAACATTGGCTATTAACCCCTTAACCGTCATACTGACGGGTATCGAATTATCGCATCTTAGGTTTATAAACTAATTGAATCATTAATTAGCTTTGCAATTTGACAAATTATGTCTAATCCATATACATCAAGGATTCTACTTGAATGAATAAAAACGACAGCCCCTTTCCAAAACAGGAGGGGTCATCTTACTAGATAAGAAAATGAGACTCGTAAGGGGTTAATGTACATTACACTATATTTTGCGAAACATATATCTTGTCATAATTTAAACGAGTAGTTGAAACGATTAACAGTTGCGATGAATTGAGAGTGGATTAGTTGTTCACAATTGCATTTTTGAATATCCTGCTACTCGGAAGTAATTCGAACATTTTAAGTCGATTAAATTAAGCACTATGGAGGTGAAACGAACGAAAGCAATATTTTAATGCTGGGAAGCTCCCTAGGGCAATTTTGGGACGGGCCACGTGATATTAGACCTTGATGTGGTTTTGCGTTCTAGACATTTGAGCTTCAAAGTTTCAAAAATACCTTGTAAAGTATTTTCCTAAAAATCTAGTCAAGAAACAGTACTCCAAGGTTCAGACCAATAAACCGACATCTTTATTCTTTAACAAACTCGGTTACAAAGACTGTTGCCATACTCGAGAAGACATAAAAGATAGCACTAAATACGCTCCAGTGCGTCTGCTCATCTTACTTTAATCCATAAATTTGAAATACGATTTACCGTATACTTTATCCTATGCAGAGAATGACGTTTAAGCTGGACCTCCGTTTTTCTTTAGCGAAGCACAACATTCCTAATGCACTTTATTTCAACAGTGATATCTAGGGAATTTTTGGATCAGCATACGCTACATTTTAAACTGACAATTTTGGCATACTAAAAGCTTGTTAATTACCTTTGGATTCGGAATTTTACTTCGTGTGCAAAGGACAAGATTCAGTCGTTAATGATAACTTGTCTAAACAAAACGTGGAATGAATTCTAGTACAAAAACATCGTTTCACTGAAAACAATAACATTTCCAAGAAAGACATTGGAAGACAAGCGTTTATTTCAGAAAATGGTAGATACAGTTTAATTGATTTCTTAAAGTGGGGCAAATGCAAAGCATTACAACTTTACAGGATCAAAGAATTTGAATATGCTCACACGTACAAACTTCATATCAAACAAAATTACAAAAACATTTTGTATTCAATTTACAAGTCTTCCTTGAAGATATAAAATGGACTATCAAGGTCTACAAACGATACAAGCAAAAATATTAAATTGGCAATAATTAACTTTTAACTATAGAAAAAAGACAAGAAGCAGGTTTTAAGTTTACAGTTGGTAACTTAAGTTACCAACTGTAAACTTCATTCAGCTTCGTAATTATAACTGCCTTGAATAACTAAAAATAAATCATTTCACTGAAAAATCCAAATTTTTAATACAGTATTACATAGCATACAAGAAATTCAGAGGAAGAGGTCTAATGTTAATTCCCAAGTTCCAGAAGCAATAAAAAATTTTATATTCAATGCACATTTAAAATTATGTTACTCTGAACCCAATTTGATGTCCTTCAAAAGAAAGACGTTTAACACTACACTTTTCAAATAAACTACAAAACGCAGAATCAAGAACTTTCATAAATATGCACAGTGTTTTTCATGAACACAAAATTATCATCCGAGAATTTGTGTGGTACGCATCAAGTTTAAATAGTCCTCAAAATTACAGTAAGTTGTAAATTCGTTAATTTATGCAAGTCAACCGGCCATAATACGATCTCCAATGGATACAAACTTTTGTCATGAATTTTAAAAATAGTGGGCGAAAAAGTAATATTTCCATCGTGAAACGTTTTCAGCAAAAGTCAATTTCTCGTTAACCGGGAAACTTTAAAAAATTTAATATTAGTAAATAATCATTAAACAAAAAGGAGACATGAAAATGCAATTGCACACTAAAAGAGCTATGAACTATCGTATCCACCTGAGCCGTCAACAACAAGTTGCAACTCTTGCAGCTTCACAATATTTCATTCCTATTTAAATTCGTTCACTATGCGAATGCATAAGAATATTTATCTTTACAACAATGATAGTTTAATTGCTCTTAAGTTATACCAATGAAATACGTTTAAATTTAGAAATGAAGTAAATTAACAAGCCAAGAAATGGCAAGGCTTCCTAGGAAAATAAGATTCTGGAGCACAGTATACAAAATTAGGCATAAAGTTTAATAACACATTGTATAGAAAGACATTTTATTCATTTTCTATTTTTGTAGTCAGATTTACAGTTCATAAACATTATGGATTCTAGGAATAGTTTCTCATAAAGAGTGCCAGGAGTCGCCACAATGTATGGAAAAAAATCTATTGAATTACGAATTTAACTTGAAGTAAATCAACTCTGTGTAATGTCATCGAAGATGTACAAGATTACAGATTTTTAACTCATCAGGAAAAGTTGAGGCTGAAAGTTCGATTGCAATATTCCATTTTGACAGACATGAAACAATTCAAATTAAATAAAGGTATTACATTTAACTGTCCAGTATGGCATGCATATTCGAGTCGGTCATGATTGTATTAACACTGAATACGCCACAGGTGTTAAAACCATTTTACAAGTATTGCATAATTTAAAAACAAAAATCAGATGGGAACCTCATTTTATTTTAAAGCAGCAATTGAGACAAACAGTTTTATAGATACAAGAAACGTTACAAATTAATATACGAAATCAGAAAAATTCCAGTTTTAATGATGACATTTAATCTAGAAGCAATACAACTCTTGGAAACAAATACTGAATACAATATATACGTATAGTACAAAAAGTTTTTATTTTATCACTTTCAAATCAAAGTTCTTGAAATTTTAGTTGTAAAAAATGATTTCATCTTGTATTTAAGCTGAATTATGAAGTTTAAAGAGCTAAATTAAGTAAAAACCATTTGTTGCTAATGGAATGAAACTAACAAAAATTTGGATAAAATTAAATATAAAAATATTTACAATTTAAACACATACCCCTACACACGACATAAATGAACAGTAAAAGACTGGACGACGCATATCTCCATCTAAAAATTTCGTATGCTTAGTAAAACTGCGAAGTTTTACTCTCGGGTACCTCACTGGATATTAAAAAATAGAGGAAATCGGAAAATACCGTTGCATTCACTGCCGCATTGCTTGAAAGATTTAAATGTAAAAGAAACCTGTAAAATTCTAAAAAGGAAATTCGAACATCTAGTCCGAAACATTGTTACATGAAGGTTTGTTTCAAAGCATTTAGCCTGGCATTTGCGTTTTTCTAATGCAATTTCGACGTCGTTTCTAAATCAAGTTTCGGTATTCATTTCGTCATTAATTCAACTTGTGAAAAATTCAATAATTGAAGCTGAATGACTGAAGTTTCAAAGATTCAAAATTCACGGAAATAAAACCGATATTAATTAGTAAAAAATTAGCCTTTTAAAGTGGTGTAGAAGTAGTTTAATCCCGTAGTGCAATATCGCATAAACAAGAAAAAATTAAATTTATGTTCGCGGACGAATTTTGAAGACCTTAGCGATCACTTTGCTACTCGAGAAGCAATTACCTGCCAAATTTGACTGCTCTTCGTAAGACTGCCTACCCTGTAGAGAGTTTGAAATCGTGCGATTTACAGACGGTATTCCAGCCTGAAAAATCATGCCAATTTAAATGTTGAGACTATTCAGATACTACCCGAACTTTTTTCTGAAGTCATTTAATTTTCGATAAAATTTAATCTCCATTAGAAGATAGTAATTCTTTGTATCGATATAAGTTTGGGTTTCAATTCCGCCGACGTTCATCGCGCATCTTAAAGCTTTACATCTCTTTTAAATCGAGTTTGCAAGCTGTGAAAATGAGTGCTTGGACGACTTCACCGAAGAAAAGGGAACGTGAAGGAAACTGGATTTTTGAGTAAACCGTACTTAACCCATCTGCTGCAGTCCATCTGTATCTAGTATATACCGCATATCGTTGACTCGGTTGAACAAGCATCTTTGGGTTGAATTTTACATACACGCCGGTTTAGAAATTATTGCATTTAGAGAACTTAAATTCTGCAACGAAAAAACAATTTCAGACAATTTCTGCAAATCTAAACAGCAAGTTCTCAATTTTTAAGAATTCTTATAATTTAAATATCAAATTAAGACATTTTTGTTTGAGTTACCCGAAGATTCAGAAGTGTTGGAACGAGTTTATTTCGGCAATCTAGTTTGAGTTTAAATGACCACAGCAGTGCCAAGGAAAGCACCAATATTCAAGACAAAGTTCATTAATACCCAAATTGTAGGTTAAGATGTCTATGTTGGGGCATTTAATTGGCTCAAGAATATGGGAAAACCCTAATCTAAGACAATTAATCGGTTTAGTTATTTGGGTGTGGGGGAAGTAACCAAACAACTGATTTCATGATCAACTTTCAGATTACCTTGTGGAATCCAAATTCAAAATGTAACAAAGAACTCAAGTTTACAGGCAACAAATCCAATGATTTTAATACATAGTTTTGTCTAGGTAGTTAAGGATTTAAAACGAGAAATTTAAGAGTGTCAGTGGTAACGGATGTCCTGATAAATATCTAGTTTCAGAATATTCCGTTTTAAGATGCTTCAAGAAACCGACGTATTTGATACAGCTGATGTTGCACACAATATTATTGAAACGAAACCCTAGAAAGGTCGATTTGAAAGTAAAGATGTAGACTGAAAAACATTTCAATCGTATGGGTTTCCGCATCTTATTTCTCCACTCTGGCTAACTTCAGAATTCTTTGGACCCAAAGCATTACTGAATCAAAATTTTGTATCTAGTTTAAAAGCCTTTTGATATTGATGGTGATCAGGCATCGATACCAAAGAGGCTTTCTCTTTGAAATTTAGAAGACTGCCAATTAACTGGCTAGCACAGATAATGGCAATCTTTAATCGCAATCCAAAGTTCTACAGTCACCGTCGGCCTTTAGTTCATTTGAAAACAGCCGTCAAGAAAAGTATTTCAAGTAAACGAATGCCAAGAATATTTTGAGAGTGAAATATTTACGATTGAAATGCCTTGCAGCAGATTCAAGCGTTACTGAAAGTAAACCGATAACGATCCATTAATTGAAATTCAGAGTCTTAAAATCAATAGTTTAAGAGTAGAGTTGCCGACAGTGTTAAAAACCGTTTAATAACACAAGAATAAGATACACACAGCCAGACTAAACTTTCTAGTATCTTGCAAAACTAAAAACTTTCTAGCGACACGCGACTAAGAATAAACCAGATTAGGTGCTCTCTGCATTGAACCATCTACAACGCCCGATAAAGAGAACCGTTTTCCGCATAATTCTATTACGACGCATAGGGGCTCAGTTTAGAGATCCAATAGTGTTCAATGAAATAAGGGACGTTTATTCTTGCAATTTTAACCTGTATCCGATTGAGTGGTTGCCACTCCGATTATGTCATGGCGAATCTGAGCATTGAAAGTAAGGAATCGTAATTTGTTCGAGTACTAATTTAATTTTTTTAAAGATGCTTGATACAAAATTTCAAACACTGCTGTGCAAAAATCTTTTCGCGAGTATAGAATTTAGATTTTTCAAATAGCTGAAACATTTCAATCATGGTGGTGGCCAGACACCACAATCGAAATGCCTCAATTCCTAAATAAACGGCCAATAGCTTTGCCGGCAAAGATGTTGGCCGTCTTCAGTTAAAGCAAAGATTCTCATTTTCATACTCTTTAGTCAATAGATATTTCACAGCAAATATGAAATTTCGTGACTAACTAGCGAAATTAAGTTTTAGAAACTACAATTGCGTAGTGTCGATTTTCCGAACTAACATTAGAATTTTAATCATTTAGATCTCGTAGGGATATTTGGAATATCAATGAGAATTATTCAAGAGAAAGGATCAAACTTTCGATGGAATCTTTCACATATGGCACATTTTTCAGCCATGTTACCTATTTCAGATTCAAGAAATTGCGTCGTTCTCGGGAACGAATTTTTATTACGGAACAGAATTTTAATGGTTTCTCATTCCAGTATATAGCTTAAGTGAAAGAAACTGCCCCAAACTAAGAATTCAGGTATGTAGAGGATTTTTAATCGATGAAATTCGTTGTGTTGATAGTGTTTTGAATTGAGGGTAAAATTGCTTCTACCATATGCGATGCAACAGGATAAATAATGCATATTCAATACAACTGCGCCACAGAAAGGTTTGACCCTTTAATTGCGGATGTTTATAAACTACATATAAAAGTTCCACAGTTAAATGAATAATCATTTCGGTACCCAATGCCCTATAAATTGAGGAATAAAACCTCATTGCATTCACGTCCTATACACCTTTCGATTAGTCAATATTGCCGTTAATTGCTGTCATCCAAGCACTATTGTGAGAATTTTAGTTTTATGAGGGGCTAAGTATGTATTTAGTTTTCGATTTAATTTGAGTAGTGGGTTGGAACCGTTTCAAAGGTTTATATAGATAAAGTAATCATTAAGCTTAGAAAACCGCTTACAGCATCTATATATTCGTATCTCTAATGATTTTTGCCAAGTAATTTTAAACGTGCGACGATTGCTTCGATTGGAAGCAGCATTTTAGTATTTGAAAAATTAGATTTTAAATTCACCCGAGATTAATATTCATTTCCGTTTAAGAATAGATTACATCGCGTTTATCGTAGAGACCTCGTGTATCTGAGTATTATACATGAAAAAAGAAATTCAGAATTTCGACCTACAAAGTAATTTAGCTTTCAAGTTTACCAGTTCAGGACATCGAGCTGCTTCGACGTTTTAGATTTCTTGGCTAAAAACGAAAAGTTATTTCTTAAATTCATTGAAAATTACAAGATTCCAAGTAAAGTGTTTCACTTGTCTTTTGAAATTTTAAAGAAAAATTCAGATACTTCAAGCTTTGAAATCTAATAGTCGCGTCTCTGTTCAATATGCGTCGTCCAGCCTTGTATAATAACGGACTTGCATTCTAAATATACAAATAAAATTAACAAAAAATATTACATAAATAAAAGAACATGTGAAATATTTTGATAAACTAGCAATCTCGTTAATAAAAAGCATTCAACATTATAATGGCATTTATTTTATTAATATTCCATAAGGAAGCATAAGCATTTATCTTTAAACAATAAGGAAACTTGCAAGTCTTTAAATAGGTTTAATTTGAAGGAAAAAATTTAATTTGGCGAAAATATTTAGTTTGAAAACGAAGTTGTCGACATTTCCACGCGTTCGAGTTTGAAAATGAATATTTCAAATTGAAAAAATCGTCATCAAGTACACATTTAATTTTTAAGATCAATGATAGCACAATACGATTTAATTACTCCCATCTTAAGAGCAAGGAGAAACGCAGTTTTAACATTAAAATATCCACAAATTTCAGCGAACTAGTATAGGGAAATTGATAGGTGTTGGCTTCAGACGAAATGGACGATTATGAAAACTTTTCCCCCCCACAAGGGTTTTTGATGCTAAAAAGACTACCCCTATTTTCGCCAGCTGCCAGACGAATGTAGGAAAACAATTTCAAATTACTTTGAGACCAGAAAGGTCAGATCATCGCATGCTTCATTTAAAGAGTTCCAATTCGTCTGAAAGTCGGTCGTTCTGCCTATAAAAATTTTGTTTAAAAAGGATTTTCAACCTGCACCCAAGAGCGATGAATTCTAGCAGAAATTTAGTGAAGTGCCAAAATTAAAAGACGACTACGGATGCTCCACCTGAATTTTGTTCACTTTAGAACAGCTCTTCAAACCAAGGCCACTGCTACGTCAACGTTATCTTGGCACAAGCAGAAATGATTCTTGCAAGTATGAAATGGCATTCAAGTGTTCGAGTCTTCAATAGCGGAACTGCGTTTCCCATTTCATGACAATTGCATTTTTCGCATGTTTATTAGTTTCCCATTTCATGACCAAAAGACTACATTCGACCTCTGTGTTCGGTTTATCGCATGTTTTTATTCCAAAAGCCTGTTCTGCCCTCAATGCGCCACTCTTGATGTATGCTTATTTTGACGAAATCAAGAATATAAAAACATCTTGGCGTGTTTAGAGGCAAAATAAAAACTACATTGTACATTTCGGCAAGATAGCAGAAATGCTATTCCTTCTATTCAGTCTATAGTGTTCCTAGAACGATTTAAATTTAAAATAGTCTTTACGACAGAATATTTAAAAACCGTACATTAAAGCATTTGTTTCAGATAAACTGTAATGCCGCTATTATCTTGCGTATTGAACTCGAATGTTAGCAGCTGGGCACAAGAGATTTAAAGATGCTACAATAGGTACATTAGTTTAGCGAGACTAGAGTGCAAGCATTCTTGAAACCTACTTTAAAATATATCCGCGAAATGCATCATTCGAGTAGGAAAGAATTCATGGCCAAACAGTTGTTCCTTATCACTGCTCATTACCAATTGCGAAGTACACAAAGAACCTTTTTGAAGATTATTCGTCAGTTTAAAATAAGAAAATTTCTATTCTATAAAGACAATAATTAGAACTGCGAAATTTAGAACGCGTTACCAATGTTTAAAATGCCAATCGCTTCCTAGCCCGCTAAAATCCTTTCTATCGATACCCCTTTATATTAATAGCCCTTCGAAGCAATTGCTTCCGATAGTTTCACGCGGTCAACACGTCAAGTACCGGTCTCCCTGGGGACCGGTACTTTCCGCTTAGGCCGCCGGTCCCAAACGGCCTAAAGGGAAAGTAGACAGGGATAGGCCAGTGACTTGACGAGTTTTATTCCACTGTCCAATGTCCTCTAAAAGATCACATTAAAAGACCTCATTAAAACATGCGGCTTCCATTTTTAACATTGGTATATTAAACTATGGAAAGGGTCACTTAAGCTTCATTTAAATTAAGGACTGCAATTAAACCGATATATTGACGAAAAGGTTGATTTATCTACGCAATGGTAATGGAATGGCGCGAAATGATTAGGGTTTAAAAGAATTTGCATTTAGTATTTGTTAGGTCGAATGCTTGCACAGCTTGTAGCATTTCTTGTATAATTGCTTCGAAATACTTAACTGGATAATAAAATGGAAAGTAAGAAGTGGCTTAATAAAACTTTTGTTCTAAACATGTATTCTGAAATAGCAATTTTATATAGCTTCAAGAACCTCGGCCCGTAAAATATAGTCAAAAAATGGAAATATCGTGAAGTTTAGTGAAACTACCGATATTCTTTAGTGTATCGTAAGCTGTCCCGATGTAATTTCTGCAAATGCCATTTAGCTGGATAGTTGATCCTTATACCATATCTCGCCTACAGGGCTCAACGCAACAAAGGCAAACAGATACTTAAATTGAAACGCCAATAATATGCCCAGAGCTCTCGAAATAGAACTCTTCATACAGTTTAAGGCGATATTAAAAACGCCGTTTCACAGAACATTGTTCCTAGCGTCATGTCATTTAGGTTACTTCTGCTGGCGCGTTCGCACGCTTCTAGGCAGTGGTCATTACAACAGACATTTGAAATACGGCCCAGATAGAATTCGGGGCGACACATCCTGAATTGGTTTTTGTGGGGAGTGCCATCTGTATACTTGGAGGTTTATATTACATGGATGCCGATTTAAATCCCGTCATCTGCGGAAACGAATTGACGTCTTGAAATTCGAGGCCAGTACAATAACCACAAAGGATGTTATCTGAATAAGATTCACTTCACCAGTCTTCCGAGGGCATTTCGTCTGAAGCCACGAATGAAAAGGAAAATTTTGCTATTACTTGTAAATTTAAACATTTAACTTTTCGAAAGTTATTTCTGAGCATTTTATGTAGTCTAAAACAAATTATTTCATTCGAGTTTAATTTATGAAATAGGAAACAAGTATTTAACCTCTTCAAGGACACTGATATACATGCACTTTTAGTTTTCCTTTAAATTATTTCCAAGAGAAAATTTTGTTTGGTTAAAGATTTAATTTTCTAGTACCATAATAAAGCGTTACCGATACAAAAAGGTACAAGATACACTTTATTCGATTATCATTAAAAATATGTCCTTCAAGAGGACGATCTCAGACGAACATCTCGCATGTCGTTGCATGCAGTTGTACCGCTAAAGCAAAATCTTACTCAAGTAGAAAATATCCAGAACATTATGCCGATTTCCCAAGGAAACCGAATTTATCACTTACAAAACAGCGGCACCTTTTACTTGATCTTGGTGGCATTCTCGTTCGACTTGCTATCATTTTCAGGATATAACCGTCAGAAGTGTTCTGCTAATATCTGAAGTAATTTAGCCATTACATCGGCAGTTGTAGTCTACATCCTTGAAGAGAGTTGGTCGACTCTGGTATAGATGGCAAGCCAGTCCATAATCAAGCGCCGGAGAGGTTCCATGAATTTGGGCAAGTCAAGACGGATTACAAGATTGATCCACGCACTTCAGCATTCACAACTGGCCCAGGACTTGCTAATAAACATGGAACACATCGAAGTCCTGGAAGAAAATGTTAAATTTGATTAATACACATCAAAATGCTTTGCAGCAATGACATTAGACAGGCAATTTCCGTTCCTTTTTATCGGGCGGTTCCACTGAAATACATTTAGCAAAATATTTGTATACTATGCTATTTTACTGTCAGCATAACTTGAAGGGAGGAATAATGTAAAAATACCCACGAAACAAATGCATTTAATATCCGATTTGATATTTACACTAATATAGTATAATATGCAATATATAATTGCATATTAGGAATGTCAAGGATGTATTTGCACACTAACCAAGAAAAATCTTAAATATTTCCTATTCGATATTATAAAATGCCGTTTAGTGTGCATGACGTTTACTTCATTTATAGCTTTTAATTATCCGATTACTGATCGCACTAATTTGTGCGTTTCTATGTTGATTCTGCCCTCCCTCCGTAGGATATTTTGTCAGATCAGTTTTATTTAAGATTTGTTTCTCACTTGGATATCCAAAAACTTGCAACAAATCCATAATAGGACCGAAACGGAAGGGCCACTTGCAACATGTTTTTATCTTAAAACAAATGTTACATTGTAATGTTGCCCATATGCTTCGAGACATGGGTGTGTTGAAAATAGTACGAATCAGGAATCCTTAAATTAGATACACTTTTGTATGAATTATCTTGCAATTAATTAGCATTTAACGTTCATGATGCGCTCAGCATAGGCCATTTCCCCCTCTTCCTTTTCAAGATGTGCATCACCAAGTCATTACACAACCACCGCCAAGTTCGAAAGCCGGCCTTAAATTTACTTAATGGCGAGTAATTCACACAGCAGTTTCTCTCCTTGAACTCAAAGTATTAATTTACTTCATCAGAAAACGTTCTCCAAAACTACTGGTTTGCTGCCATAAGCATTAGCAAAAGTCTTCTGCCCGCTTGTTTCACTGGTAAGCCGTTTTTCCCAGAGTATTCCTCAAATATTTCCATCAAGAAAAATATTTTAAATTCAAACTGCAGTCCACGATGAACTGGACACCAGCCAATACAAGACCACTTGACATTTTTGTCCTTATTCAAGGATGACCCTAGGCCTACATTTAGTTTTCCTGGACGTCTAGTTCGAAATTTATTTGCTACCGCACCAACCTCTAATATTTTCTAGTCTTCCTTGACTGCATTTCTCGGAAACTATTCTAACGAATACTCGCCGAGAACTCGCACGATTTTGGTTCCCATCTATATTCTCACAGTATAAGAAAAGGTTTATCGAAATACGATATTCAGAAAGAAAGCCAAAGCTGGCAAAATGCAATTTACACTTGTCTACAGGCAAACTACTTCGACAATTGGGATAATGGCTAGGGGTTGAAGTCGAGATGTCATTTTAAAGAGAATATTGTACAAGTATTTAACGACCATGCGCTAGAGAATAGATGAATGCTTACGATATTGCCATCTTCCCCTTTAATTCCATACCATAGAGCTAATCGTTGATTAGGCACCAAGCTGGATCGTCAAGTTTAAAATTAGCAAAAAATGATCAAAGTGGAGTTTCCTTTCTAATATTTTGTCACCAAGATACATGCAATGAATTATTAAAGCGTGCATTTCTAAATTAAATGAATAATTTTAGAGGATCAAGAATATTTTAATCTTTTCTGAACATTTTTCGAATTTAAGACGCTTCTTGCGTCTTGACGAGGAAATTATAAAATTTTACAATGAAGATCCACTGTATATATTAAAATATGCATATTTTAGGTTGACTTTTAAATAGTGAAGTCGATTTTTGTTCAGAAAAACAGTTCTTGTGCATGTGTCTCAATTTTCACCAGAACATTCCCAGAAAATTGAATTTTTAGTGAAGTTAATAGTTTTGTTCCCAATGCATTTAATTTATAATGAAAAATTAAGTGACAATTAGAACGAATGTAACATTAGATAATTATTTAAAGATTTGATATTTATATTCTAAATTATACAAAAAATTTACAAACCCAAGACAATTTTCGAAAAACTGAATATAAACTTTGAATCAAGGGCGGTACCGAACCCATTTTTAGTACGCAAGTCATTGTACACAGTCTTGGATTATAAACATGACCACAGAGTCGAAAAAAATCAGCTTGGAATCTCAAGTAACTTACAAAAGCTAGTAAATAAAAGAACTTACTTGCTGGGTGAAGACAGATTGGGAAGTGCTCGTTTATTAGAGCCTCTGCAATTCTCCCTCTTTAAAGTTCGTTCAGTTTCTTTGCAGATGAAGTTGGTAGCTTGCTTCGAGTTTTCTGGCACAAAAGCCATATTTGACCATGCTGAGCCACCTGATGAAGATGGAACACGAATGCAGCTGTAAAAAGACGAGCTTTAGAACATGAACCGAATATATGGTCATTTTGTTCACAATTCAAGCTATTTTCTCAGTTATTCTATAAAAGTATGGAACAAACGTTTAAAGTACAATGCACGTTTGACAGCCATTAGAAATATTACTTTATTCTCTCGCAGTTTGTCAGCGAGAAGGAGTTGTACATATTTTGGCAAATTCCAGTAACTAGTAAAACTGACAGAACATTAACCTTGAAGCAGGCGGCGTATGCAGAAGTATATTATGAATTTAAGTACACAATACATGCACAAGTATTTATATAACCTTTCACTATGGAGCTAATACAGATCACATAAATAGAAGTTGCAATTTTGGTAGCAACACAATATGCAATACGATACACTATGCATCTCCTGCATACACGTGCCAGCTGGAAAGCTATCGCATTTCCCAAGCTCTTTTGTAGCAACCAGTGAAAAGGATGCGTGCGTACCATGTAAATTCGTATAGTCAAAATCAGCACCCGTGCCATCTCCATATAGAAGCGAAGAACGTATTCAAAAGGAATCAAGGGAGTATGTTGAAACTATGCAACTGTACACTGTAAAACTGCTATACTAAGATAAAGCCGTACCTCAGCATATTATACAAGGAATGAAATTCTCATAGAAAGATTTGGACTGAAACCTTTTTCATCTTGTTACAAGGATCCTCGATTTGGTGACTTCAGTATCAACTGAAACTGGTTAAGCCTTCATTCATACAAAGCATCAAGTATTTTAAGAACATTACGTAGACGAAACAGAGTTGCTTGAGCTAAAGTCAAGTTTAAATATCCTTGTGTAAATGAAACTGGGGTTCGATCTGATGGAAGAGAAAAATTTGACATTGTAAAAATAAATGGAACCGCTTACATCCACTACATTGCCATTTTTCCCTTCTTTCAGTAGAATCATTGTTAAATTCGTTGCAGAAGTTGAAATCCAATCTGAGTAACTAGAAATTTAGAGCATTCATATAGACGTATAAAAAGCTTTCATTGCATTTGCTTAGGAAATACAATTGAACTATTGCTTTTCAAGCCTACCGAATGCAACTGTTGTAGACTTGATTCCGATGATTCGTCAATTAAACTAAATATCACATTTTCTAATCTTTTAGAGCACAACTTCAAGTTTTAAACCCTTATTTCAAATAAGTGATGTTTCAGGTTTTTAATGACTATCATAGTTAAAATATCATGCGTTAGTGCTATGCTACAACTCGTCTAGTTCTACTTAGCACATGGCCACGAGTTTCAGACTTTATTAACCTCTTTCCATACGATTTTATTTAACCTCCTAATAAGATGCCATCCTCATTCGGGATATTTATTATTTCAATCTATTTAAAACGGCAAAGGATACAAGAGACATTTAAACGTGAACACGCGACTTTTGCATTTAAAATTGTTACTTCGACTTTATTACCAATTTAAATATCAAAAATTCTGCAATTCATTGCGCGCATCAGACTCGTCATCGTCAGCGAAGGGGTTTGCTAGACATCGTTATAGTAAAGATGATCGTGACACTTATTCTCGCTGAACAATAGTTTTCCACTCAAATGAATGTTGCGTATAAATCCAAGTAAAGATTTGGCTAATTCTAAATTACACAGGCTTTCGGAAGAGAAAACGAATTTAGAGATTTCGGAATCCTTTGCAGAGTTCCTTAAACGTTATTTCTAGCCAAAAGTTTTACACAAATTCTACTTAAAGAAACGTCCGCACCATACTATTGGTATTCATAACCCATTTAAAAAGTTTTATACCAAGACCTTCGAAATAATTTCTATGGCCATCGCTGATAAAATTGAGTACAACATTTTTTAAGGAATAAGATTTAGTTAACTGGATCTATATCTTAAAGCTCAGTTTTAAAGTTCCCACTTGAATTGTTGGGAATTTTCTTAATTACAAAGCCCGGTCAAATTCTAAACTGACAATCGTTTCGTTTGAAGACAAAAGAACAGAACTTAATCATAATGCGCGAAACGTTACGGCATGGGTTGCGCTCTTTATTCTTGCTAGTTGTCCAAGGACGCCCAAAATCGGCATTTGTATTTTTACTTGCTCATCATTTCAAGCGATCCGATTCATGTAGCCAAACTTGGATCCGACCAACTAGTAACCTTAATTCTGTTAAGAATATGAACCGTAAGACATGCCCATGATGTTATTGATGCATACTACGTTTACTTTGTAGAAAATGAATTTAATAAACCAATATTAACCTTTAGCGCTCTAAAAACTAATTACATGCGTATTATAATCTGCATGTCGCATGCACAATTTAAATTCCTTTAAAGACTACGCAATTACTTTGATTAAAAACCAAAACTAGTAACGATCTCGGGAAAAATCCAGCCTAAAAGGTTTGAATAAAATTTGTTCATAAAAGGCTTCATATGCATGCGAGAACGGAAGGATGAATGGAGATGAATATGCTAGACATGTAATTAGACATAACAATAACTTTCCTTTCAGCTCTAATTTTAATCTTCCTTTCAGGCAGTCTTAAGTAACTAGGTTCATCAATTTTTCAGCCAGGTCTATAGGTGCTACGCGTTGCGTTTCAGAGATTGTGAACCGCCGAGTTCGTGTGCTCCGTAAAAAGCATTCATCGATGGTGTGTGTTTCATATGCGCTTTGAGGGTAAGTTATGCATACAACT
>BGPR01002771.1:0-18921 GCA_013235015.1 Araneus ventricosus | reverse complement strand
TCTCGGACTCTTTGTTTTGAGATTTTGTTTTATTGGGGTTTGATTTCGTTTTCACATTTGAGTTTTTCCCCGTAGAATTTGTGTGGTCTTTCTTTGGCCGCTTGTTTTTAGGAGCCGGTTTGAGAAATTCCTGTTTTTTGTCATTTGTTTTTTCCTTTTCCAGAGAGAGTTTATGAGCTTTAAGTAATGCTAACCAGTCTGATAATTTTACCGTAATAGTTTCTTCATTTTTTGCTGCAGAAGTAGAAGGTTTTGGAACTATCGTGTCTGTTGGAGTCTGAATTGGTTCAAGAGGTGTGTCTGGGTTTTTAATCGTTTTCAAAGCTGCAGAGTACGAATGGTTTGTTTTGGGAGTTCGATCATGTACAATTTTACGGGCTTCCTGGATAGATATATTTCTGGTCACTTTAACGGATTGAATTTCCTTTTCTAGTTTCCATTTGGGACAAGTTTTTGAGTATGAAGCATGATTTCCCTTACAATTAAAACATTTTTCCGGATTTTGACAAATTGTTTCTTCGTGTCCCGGTTCAGAACAGCGGGGACAGAGAGCAGAGGATCCACGGCATGCAGTTTTAGTGTGCCCAAATCGCTGACACTTGAAGCAGCGAACAGGATTTGGTATGTAAGGACGGATGTCACAACTAATATAACCGGCAGTAATTTTTTTCGGGAGAACTGGTGTGTCGAACGTTAATATGACATGACGAGTTGGGATGATTTGTCCATCTCTTTTCAAAGTGATGCGGCGTGCTGCAATCACTTTTTGAGCTTCAAGCTCTGATACAAATTCCGAGTCACTAACCATCAAAAATTCGTCACTCGACATCACTCCTCTTGTGTAGTTGAGAGATGCATGAGCAGAGACTGTAATTGGAATGTCACCAAATTTTGTGATGGATAAGAGTTGCTCAGATTGTCGAAGTGAGGAAGATTCTACCAGTAAATCACCAGATTTCATTTTTTTTACCGATTGTACATTTCCAGCAAAGGTATATATGTGTTTTTGAATTAGGAAAGGAGACATATTCTTCAGTTTCCCCTCTTCATTATGAAGTACAAGGAATTTTGGAAGACGCTTTGGCAATTCATTCGATTTCGAAGTCAGTGAAGTATGAGAGTCAGTTTGTTTTACGAAAGAACCCATGCGATAAGAGATAAGGATTCGGGCCCCGACGGCACCGCCCACCATGGAGCCCAACAAGGGAAGGCAGTTGCTGGCTCTGGGCATCCCCAGCCTCAGTACTTGCCTTGTATGCTAGCCAGGGCCTATACGCTAAGGGCCACTTCCGGGAATGTCTACCACCCTTAACGCAGAGCCCCAGAAGTTGACCACTGTCGCTTGATCCCCTTGAGCAGACCAGCCAAATGGCTGGGATACCGGCCGATTGATACACCAGGGACCAAAATGTACCACCCGTCCAATGGGTTGCCACGCACGGCCAACACGTGGGGGTATGTTGCTGTCCATGAGAAGCAGGAAGCAAACAGGATGGCAACAGCTTCTCATGGAGAGCTCCCTCGCCTACCCTCGAGGGAAGGAAGGAAAAAGCAAAAACTCAAGGAGAGGAAAAACCAGAAAGGAGACCAGACACTAGGGTACCTCGGGGTCGTGAAGCCCGTCACATCTAGAGAAGATGTGCCCCTGAGGGGACTTTGCTACTCAAGTAGTAATTATCTGCCAAATTGGACTGCTCTTGACAAGACTGCCGACCCTGTAGAGAGTTTTTGAAATCGTGCAATTTACAGATAGGATGCCAGCCTGAAAAATATGCCAATTTAAATGTCTAGAAACTATTCCGATACTACCCGGACTTTTCTCTGAAGTAGTTTAATTTTCGGTAAAATTAATCTCTATTAGAAGATGGTAATTCTTTGTATCGATTTAAGTTTGGGTTTCAATTCCGCTGACGTTCATTGCGCATCTTAAAGCTTTACATCTCGGTTAAATCTAGTTTGCAAGCTGTGAAAATGAGTGCTTGGACGACTTCACCGAGAAAAGGGAACGTGAAGGAAACTGGATATTTGAGTAATCCGTGCTTAGCCCGTTTGGTGCAGTCCATCTGTATCTAATAGATACCGCATATCGTTATTTGACTCGGTTGAACAAGCCCCTTTGGATTGAATTTTTCATACACGCCGGTTTAGAAATTATTGCATTTAGAGAACTCGACTTCTTCGTTGCAGACAATTTCTTCAAACACTAAGTTCAATTCTATAATTTTAAAGAATACTTGAAAATTAAATATCGAAATTAAGAATTTGTTTGCGGTACAACAAATTACCTTCGTTTTCAACGAGATTCATAAGTGCCCAAACGAGTTAATTTCGGCAATCTAGTTTGAATGAGTTTAAATGACCACAGCGGTGCCAACGAAAGCACCAATATTCAAGACAAGTTCGTTAATACCCAAATTGTAGGTTAAGATGTCTATGTTGGGGCATTTAATTGGCTCAAGAATATGGGAAACCCTAAGCTAGGGCAATTAATCGGTTTAGTTATTTGGGTTTGGGGGAAGTAACCAAACAACTGATTTCATGATCAACTTTCAGATTACCCTGTAGAATCCAAATTCAAAATGCAACAGAGAATTCAAGTTTATAAGCAACAAATCCAATGATTTTAATGTATAGTTTTGTCTAGGTATAGTTAAGGATTTAAAACACGAAATTTAGGGGTGTCGGTGGTAACGGATGTCCCGATAAATATCGCTTTTAGTTTCAAAATATTCTTCTGTTTAAGATACTTCAAGAAACCGACGTAATTAGTACAGCTGATGTTGCCCACAATGTTATTGAAACGAAACCCTGGAAGGCCGATTTGAAAGTAAAGATGTAGACTGATGAAGGCATTTCAATCCTATACGTTTCCGCGTCTTATTTCTCCACTCGCTAACTTCCAAATTCTTTAGACCCAAAACCTTACTGAATTAAATGAAATTTTGCATTTAACTTGAGCCTTTTGATATTGATGGTGATCAGGCATCGATACCAAAGAGGCTTTTGCTCTTTGAAATTTAGAAGACTGCCAATTAACTGGCTAGCACAGATAATGGCAGTCTTGAATCGAAAGACCTAGTTCTATAGCCACCATCCGCGTTTAATTCATTTGAAAACAGCCGTCAAGAAAAATATTTCAAGTGAACGAATGCCAAAAATAATTTAAGAATGAAATATTAATGATTGAAATGCCTTAGAACAGATTAAAGTGTTACTGAAAGCAAACCAAGAACGATCTATTAAATGAATTTCAGTGCCTTAAAATGAATAGTTTAAGAGTCGAGTTACCGACAGTGTTAAGAAAGTCATTTAATATCAAGAATAAAATACACACAGCTAAACTAGTTTTGCAAGATGCTAGAAAGTTTAAAGACTTCATAGCGACAAGCGAATTTATGAATAAACCAGATTAGGTGCTCTCTGCATTGAACCATCTACAAGGCCCGATGAAGAGAACCGTTTTCCGCATAATTCTATTCCGACGCACAGGGGCTTAGTTTAAAGATCCAATAATGTTCAATAAAATAAGGGACGTTTATGTCATGGCGAATCTGAGCATTGAAAATAAGGAATCTTAATTTGTTCGAGTACTAATTTAATTTTTTTAAAGATGCTTGATACAAAATTTCAAACTGCTGTGCAAAAATCTTTTCGCGAGTATAGAATTTAGATTATCAAATAGCTGAAACATTTCAATCATGGTGGTGGCCAGACAGCACAATCGAAATGCCTCAATTCGTAAATAAACGGCCAATAGCTTTGCCGGCAAAGATGTTGGCCGTCTTCAGTTAAAGCAAAGATTCTCATTTTCATACCTCCTTACTCAATAGATATTTCACAGCAAATATGAAATTTCGTGACTAACTAGCGAAATTAAATTTTAGAAACTACAATTGCGTAGCGTCGATTTTCCGAATTAACATTAGAATTTTAACCATTTAGATCTCGTAGGGATATTTGGAATATCAATGAGAATTATTCGAGAGAAAGCAAACTCTCGATGGAATTCTTTCAAATATGGCACACTTTTCAGCCATGTTACCGATTTCAGATTCTTTAAGAAATTGCGTCGTTCTCGGGAACGAATTCTTATTACGGAACAGAATTTTAATGATTTCTCATTCCAGTATATAGCTTAAGTGAAAGAAACTGCCCGAAACTAAGAATTCAGTTATGTAGAGGATTCGATTTTTAATCGACGAAATTCGTTGTGTTGATAGTGTTGAGTCGAAGGTAAAATTGCTTCTACCATATGCTATGCAACAGGATAAATGCATATTCAATACAACTGGGCCACAGAAAGGTTTGACCTTTACCTGCGAGCGTTGTTTATAAACTACATATAAAAGTTCCCCAGTTAAATGGATAATCATTTCGGTACCCAATGCCCTATAAATTGAGGGATAAAACCTCGTTGCATTCACGTCCTTTACACCTTTTGATTAGTCAATATTGCCGTTAATTGCTGTCATCCAAGCACTATGAGAATTTTAGTTTTACGAGGGGCCAAGTATGTATTTAGTTTTAGATTTAATTTGAGTAGTGGGTTGGAACCGTTTCAAAGGTTTATATATAGATAAAGTAATCATTAAGCTTAGAAAACCGCTTACAGCATCTATTTATATATTCGTATATCTCGAATGATTTTACCTAGTAATTTTAAACGTGCGACGATTGCTTCGATTGGAAGCAGCATTTTAGCATTTGAAAAATTAGATTTTAAGTTCAACCGAGATTAATATTCTCATTTCCGTTTAAGAATAGATTACATCGCGTTTATCGTAGAGAACTCTTGTATCAGAGTATTAGACATGAAAAGAAATTCAGAATTTCGGTCTACAAAATAATTTAGCTTTCGAGTTTACCAGTTCAGGACATCGAACTACTTCAACGTTTTAGATTTCTTGGCTAAAAACGAAGAGTTATTTCTTAAATTTATTGATACTTACAAGATTTCAAGTAAAGTGTTTCACTTGTCTTTTGAAATTAAGAAAAAAATCAGATACTTCAAGCTTTGAAATCAACTACTTAGCCGCGTGTCTGTTCAATATGCATCGTCCAGCCTTGTATAATAACGGACCTACATTCTAAATATACAAATAAAATTTACAACAAAAGATTACATAAATACATGAACATGTGAAATCTTGATAAACTAGCAG
The DNA here is from genome assembly GCA_013235015.1 of Araneus ventricosus. Taxonomy (NCBI): domain Eukaryota; kingdom Metazoa; phylum Arthropoda; class Arachnida; order Araneae; family Araneidae; genus Araneus; species Araneus ventricosus. Next base: position 13,759 of record BGPR01002771.1, on the reverse strand, counting down.
TCTCGTTAGTAAAAAGCATTCAACATTATAAAGGCATTTATTTTATTGATATTCCATAAGGAAGCATAAGCATTTATCTTTAAACAATAAGGGAAGTTGCAAATCTTTCAATAGGTTTAATTTGAAGGAAAAAATTTAATTTGGCGAAAATATTTAGTTTGAAAACGAAGCTGTCGACATTTCCACGTGTTCGAGTTTGAAAATGAATATTTCAGATTGAAAAATCGTCATCAAGTACACATTTAATTTTCAAGATCAATGATAGCACAATACGATTTAATTACTCCCATCTTAAGAGCAAGGAGAACGCAGTTTTAACATTAAAATATCCACAAATTTCAGCGAACTAGTATAGGGAAATTGATAGGTGTTGGCTTCAGACGAAATGGACGACTATGACAACTTTCCCCCATGAGGGTTTTTGATGCTGAAAAGACTACCCCTATTTTCGCCAGTTGCCAGACGAATGTAGGAAAACAATTTCAAATTACTTTGAGACCAGAAAGGTCAGATCATCGCATGCTTCATTTAAAGAGTTCCAATTCGTTAGAAAATCGGTCGTTTTACCTATAAAAATTTTGTTTAAAAAGGATATTCAACCTGCACTCAAGACTGATAATTTCTGGCAGAAATTTAGTGAAGTGCCAAAATTAAAAGACGACTACGGATGCTCCAACTGAATTTTGTTTACTTTAGAACAGCTCTTCAAACCAAGGCCACTGCTACTACGTCAACGTTATCTTGGCACAAGCAGAAATGATTCTTGCAAGTATGAAATGGCATTCAAGTGTTCGAGTCTTCAATAGCGGAACTGCGTTTCCCATTTCATGACAATTACATTTCGCATGTTTATTAGTTTCCCATTTCATGACGAAAAGACTGCATTCGACTTCTGCGTTTGGTTTGTCGCATGTTTTTATTCCAAACGCCAGTTCTGACCTCAATGCGCCACTCTTAATGTATGCTTATTTTGATGAAATCAAGAATATAAAAACATCTTGGCGTGTTTAGAGGTAAAAAAACTACATTGTACATTTCGCCAAGATAGCAGAAACGCTATTCCTTCCGTTCAGCCTACAGAGTGCTCCTAGAACGACTTAAATTTAAAATAGTCTTTACGACAGAATATTTAAAAACCGTGCATTAAAGCATTTTCGTTTCAGATGAACTAATGCCGCTATTATCTTGCGTATTGAACTCTAATGTTAGTAGTCGGCTACAAGAGATTTAAAAATGCTACAATAGGTACATTAGTTTAAACGAGACTAGAGTGCAAGCATTCTTGAAACCTACTTTTAAAATATATCCGCGAAATGCATCATTCGAGTAAGAAAAAATTCATGGCCAAACAGTTGTTCCTTATCATTGCTCATTACCAATTGCGAAGTACACAAAGAACCTTTTTGAAGATTAGTCAGATTAAAATAAGAAAATGTCTTCTATTCTATAAAGACAATAATTATAACTGCAAAGTTATTTAAAACGCGTTACCAATGTTTAAAATGCCAGTCGCTTCCTAGCCCGCTAAAATCCTTTCTATCGATACCCCTTTATGTTAATCGCCCTTCGAAGCAATTGCTTCCAATAGTTTCACGCGGTCAACACGTCAAGTACCGGTCTCCCTGGGGACCGGAACTTTCCGCTTAGGCCGCCGGTCCCAAACGGCCTAAAGGGAAAGTCGACAGGGATAGGCCAGTAACTTGACGAGTTTTATTCCAATGTCCTCTAAAATATCACATTAAAAGATCCCATTAAAACATGCGGCTTCCATTTTTAACATTGGTATATTAAACTATGGAAAGGGTCACTTAAGCTTCATTTGCCAGCTACATTTAAATTAAGGACTGCAATTAAACCGATATATTGACGAAAAGGTTGATTTATCCACGCAATGGTAATGGAATGGCTCGAAATGATTAGGGTTTAAAAGAATTTGCATTTAGTATTCGTTAGGTCGAATGCTTACACAGCTTGTAGGACTTCTTGTATAATTGCTTCGATATACTTAACTGGATAATAAAATGGAAAGTAAGAAATGGCTTAATAAAACTTTTGTTCTAAACATGTATTCTGAAATAGTAATTTTATATAGCTTCAAGAACCTCGACCCGTAATATATAGTCAAAAAATGGAAATATCGTAAAGTTTAGTGAAACTATAGATATTCTTTAGTGTATCGTAAGCTGTCCTGATGTAATTTCTGCAAATGCCATTTAGCTGGATAGTTTATCCTTATACCATATCTCGCCTACATGGCTCAACGCAACAAAGGCAAACAGATACTTAAATTGAAACGCCAATAATATGACCAGAGCTCTCGAAATGGAACTCTTCATACAGTTTAAGGCTATATTAAAAACGCCGTTTCACAGAACATTGTTCCTAGCGTCATGTCATTTAGAAGGTTACTTCTGCTGACGCGTTCGCACGCTTCTAGGCAGTGGTCATTACAACAGACATTTGAAATACGGCCCAGATAGAATTCGGGGCGACACATCCTGAATTGGTTTTTGTGGGGAGTGTCATCTGTATACTTGGAGGTTTATATTACATGGATGCCGATTTAAATCCCGTCATCTGCGGAAACGAATTGACGTCTTGAAATTGGAGGCCAGTACAATAACCACAAAGGATGTTATCTGAATAAGATTCACTTCACCAGTCTTCTTCCGAGGGCATTTCGTCTGAAGCCACGAATGGAAAAGAAAATTTTGCTATTACTTGTAAATTTAAACATTTAACTTTTCGAAAGTTATTTCTGAACATTTTATGTAGTCTAAAACAAATTATTTCATTCGAGTTTAATTTATGAAATAGGAAACAAATATTTAACCTCCTCAAGGACACCGACATACATGCACTTTTAGTTTTCCTTCAAATTATTTCCAAGAGAATTTTTTTTGTTTGGTTAAAGATTCAATTTCCCAAAACCTTAAAGCATTACCGATACAAAAAGGTGCAAGATAGACGTTTGTTCGATTATCATTTAAAATATGTCCTTCAAGAGGACGATCTCACACGAGCATCTCGCATGTCGTTGCATGCAGTTGTACCACTAAAGCGAAATCTTACTCAAGTAGAAAATATCCAGAACATTATACCGATTTCCCAAGGAAACCGAATTTATCACTTACAAACAGTGGCACAATTTTACTTGATCTTGGCGGCATTCTCGTTCGACTTGCCATCATTTTCAGGATATAAAAGTCAGAAGTGTTCTGCCAACATCTGAAGTAATTTAGCCATTACATCGGCAGTTGTAGTCTACATCCTTGAAGAGAGTTGGTCGACTGGTATAGATGGCAAGCCAGTCCATAATCAAGCGCCGGAGACGTTTCATGAACTTTGGCAAGTCAAGACAGATTCCAGGATTGATCCATGCTTTTCACCATTCACAGCTGGCCCAGGACTTACTAATAAACATTGAACACATCGAAGTTCTGGAAGAAAATGTTAAATTTGATTAATACACATCGAAATGCTTTGTAGCAATGACATTAGACAAGCAATTTCCGTTCCTCTTTATCGGGCGGTTCCACTGAAATACATTTAGCAAAATATTTGTATACTATGCTATGTTATTTTACTGGCAGCATAACTTGAAGGGAGGAATAATGTAAAAATACCCACGAAACAAATGCATTTAATATCCGATTTGATATTTACACTAATATAGGAAAGCTTAAATACATATTAGGAATGTCAAGGATGTATTTGCACACTAACCAAGAAAAATCTTAAATATTTCCTATTCGATATTATAAAATGCTGTTTAGTGTGCATGACCTTTACTTCATTTATAGCTTTTAATTATCCGATTACTGATCACACTAATTTGTGCGTTTCTATGTTGATTCTGCCCTTCCTCCGTAGGATATTTTGTCAGATCAGTTTTATTCAAGATTTGTTTCCCACTTGGATATCCAAAAACTTGCAACAAATCCATAATAGAACCGAAACGGAAGGGCCACTTGCAACATGTTTTTATCTTAAAACAAATATTACATTGTAATGTTGCCCATATGCTCCGAGACATGGGTGTGTTGAAAATTGTACGAATTATGAATCCTTAAATTAGATACACTTTTGTACGAATTATCTTGCAATTAGCATTTAACGTTCATGATGCGCTCAGCATACGCCATTTCCCCTCTTCCTTTTTAAGATGTGCATCACCAAGTCATTACACAACCACCGCCAAGTTTGAAAGCCGGCCTTAAATTTACTTAATGGCGAGTAATTCACACAGCAGTTACTCTCCTTGAACTCAAAGTATTAATTTACTTAATCAGAAAACGTTTTCTCCAAAACTACTGGTTTGCTGCCATAAGCATTAGCAAAAGTCTTCTCCCGCTTGTTTCACTGGTAAACCGTTTTTCCCAGAGTATTCCTCAAATATTTCCATCAAGAAAAATATTTTAAATTCAAACTGCAGTCCACGATGAACTGGACACCAGCCAATATAAGACCACTTGACATTTTTGTCCTTATTCAAGGATGACACTAGGCCTACATTTAGTTTTCCTGGACGTCTAGTTCGAAATTTATTTGCTACCGCACCAATCTCTAATATTTTCTAGTCTTCCTTAACTGCATTTCTCGGAAACTATTCTTCTAACGAATACTCGCCGAGAACTAGCACGATTTTGGTTCCCATCTATATTCTCACAGTATAAGAAAAGGTTTATCGAAATACGATATTCAGAAAGAAAGCCAAAGCTGGCAAAATGCAATTTACACTTGTTTACAGGCAAACTACTTCGACAATTGGGATAATGGCTAGGGGTTGAAGTCGAGATGTCATTTTAAAGAGAATATTGTACAAGTATTTAACGACTATGCTCCAGAGAATAAATGAATGCTTACGATATTGCCATCTTCCCCTTTAATTCCATACCATAGAGCTAATCGTTGATTGGGAACCAAGCTGGATCGTCAAGTTTAAAATTAGCAAAAAATGATCAAAATGGAATTTCCTTTCTAATATTTTGTCACCAAAATACATGTTCACATGCAATGAATTATTAAAGCGTGCATTTCTAAGTTAAATGAATAATTTTAGAGGATCAAGAATATTTTAATCTTTTCTGAACATTTTTCAAATTTAAGACGCTTCTTGCGTCTTGATGAGGAAATTATAAAATTTCACAATGAAGATCCACTGTATATATTAAAATATGCATATTTTAGGTCGACTTTTAAATAGTGAAGTCGATTTTTGTTCAGAAAAACAATTCTTGTGCATGTGTCTCAATTTTCACCAGAACATTCCCAGAAATTGAATTTTTAGTGAAGTTAATAGTTTTGTTCCCAATGCATTTAATTTATAATGAAAAATTAAGCGACAATTAGAACGAATGTAACATTCGATTTTTAGATAATTATTTAAAGATTTGATATTTATATTCCAAATTATACAAAATTTACAAACCCAAGACAATTTTCGAAAAACTGAATATAAACTTTGAATCAAGGGTGGTACCGAACCCATTTTTAGTAAGCAAGTCATCGTACACAATCTTAGATTATAAACATGATCACAGAGTCGAAAAAAATCAGCTTGGAATCTCAAGTAACTTACAAAAGCTAGTAAATAAAAGAACTTACTTGCTGGGTGAAGACAAATTGGGAAGTGCTCGTTTATTAGAGCCTCTGCAATTCTTCCTCTTTAAAGTTCGTTCAGTTTTATTGCAGATGAAGTTGGTAGCTTGCTTCGAGTTTTCTGGCACAAGAGCCATATTTGACCATGCTGAGCCACCTGATGAAGATGGAACAGGAATGCAGCTGTAAAAAGACGAGCTTTAGAACATGAACCGAATACATGGTCATTTTGTTCACAATTCAAGCTATTTTCTCAGTTATTCTATAAAAGTATGGAACAAACGTTTAAAGTACAATGCACGTTTGACAGCCATTAGAAATATTACTTTATTCTCTCGCAGTTTGTCAGCGAGAAGGAGTTGTACATATTTTGGCAAATTCCAGTAACTCTAGTAAAACTGGCAGAACATTAACCTTAAAGCAGGCGGCGTATGCAGTAGTATATTATGCACGCATTGTGTAATTAAATTCATAAAACAAGTATTTATATAACCTTTCACTATGGAGCTAATAAATATAGATTACATAAATAGAAGTTGCAATTTTGGTAGCAAAACAATATGCAATACGATACACTATGCATCTCCTGCACACGTGCCAGCTGGAAAGCTATCGCATTTCCCTAGCTCTTTTGTAGCAACCAGTCAAAGGATGCATGCGTACCATGCGAGTTTGTATAGTCAAAATCAGCACCCGTGCCATCTCCATATAGAAGCGGAAAACGTATTCAAAAGGAATAAAGGGAGTATGTTGAAACTATGCAACTGTACACTGTAAAACTGCTATACCAAGATAAAGCCGTACCTCAGCATATTATACAAGGAATGTAATTCTCATAGAAAAATTTGGACTGAAACCTTTTTCATCTTGTTACAAGGATCCTCAATTTGGCGACTTCAGTATCAACTGAAACTGGTTAAGCCTTCATTCATACAAAGCATCAAGTATTTTAAGAACATTACGTAGACGAAACAGTTGCTTGAGCTAAAGTCAAGTTTGAATATCCTTGTGTAAATGAAACTGGGGTTCGATCTGATGGAAGAGAAAAATTTGACATTGTAAAAATAAATGGAACCGCTTACATCCACTACATTGCCATTTTTTCCCTTCTTTCAGTAGAATCATTGTTAAATTCGTTGCAGAAGTTGAAATCCAATCTGAGTAACTAGAAATTTAGAGCATTCATATAGACGTATAAAAAGCTTTCATTGCATTTGCTTAGGAGATACAATTGAACTATTGCTTTTCAAGCCTACCGAATGCAACTGCTGTAGACTTGATTCCGATGATTCGTCAATTAAACTAAATATCACATTTTCTAATCTTTTAGAGCACAACTTCAAGTTTTAAACCCTTATTTATTTCAAATAAGCGATGTTTCAGGTTTTTAATGACGATCAGTTAGAATATCATGCGTTAGTGCTATGCTACAACTTGTCTAGTTCTACTTAGCACATGACCACGAGTTGACTTTATTAACTTCTTTTCATACGATTTTATTTAACCTAATAAGATGCCATCCTCATTCGGGATATTTATTTCAATCTATTTAAAACGGCAAAGGATACAAGAGACATTTAAACGTGAACACGCGACTTTTGCATTTAAAATTGTTACTTCGACTTTATTACCAATTAAAATATCAAAAGTTCTGCAATTCATTGCGCGCATCAGACTCGTCGTCGTCAGCGAAGGGGTTTGGTGGACATCGTTATAGTAAAGATGATCGTGACACTTATTCTCGCTGAACATGAATGTTGTATATAAATCCAAGTAAAGATTTGGCGAATTCTAAATTACACAGGCTTTCGGAAGAGAAAACGAATTTAGAGATTTCAGAATCCTTTGCAGAGTTCCCTAAACGTTATTTCTAGCCAAAAGTTTTACACAATTAAATTCTACTTAAAGAAACGTCCGCACCATACTATTGGTATTCATAACCCACATTTAAAAAGTTTTATACCATGACCTTCGAAATAATTTCCATGGCCATCGCTGATAAAATTGAGTACAACATTTTTTAAGGAATAAGATTTAGTTAACTGGATCTATATCTTAAAGCTCAGTTTTAAAGTTTCCACTTGAATTGTTGGGAGTTTTCTTAATTACAAAGCCCGGTCAAATTCTAAACTGACAATCGTTTCGTTTGAAGACAAAAGAACAGAACTTAGTCATAATGCGCGAAACGTTACGGCATGGGTTGCGCTCTTTATACTCGCTAGTTGTCCAAGGACGCCCAAAATCGGCATTTGTATTTTTACTTGCTCGTCATTTCAAGCGATCAGATTCATGTAGCCAAACTTGGATCCGACCAACTAGTAACCTTAATTCTGTTAAGAATATGAACCGTAAGACATGCCCATGATGTTATTGATGCATACTACGTTTACTTTGTAGAAAATGAATTTAATAAGCCAATATTAACCTTTAGCGCTCTAAAAACTAATTGCATGCGTATTATAATCTGCATGCACAATTTAAATTCCTTTAAAGACTACGCAATTACTTTGATTAGAAACCAAAACTAGTAACGATCTCGGGAAAAATCCAGCCTAAAAGGTTTGAATAAAATTTGTTCATAAAAGGCTTCATATGCATGTGAGAACGGAAGGATGAATGGAGATGAATATGCGAGACATGAAATTAGACATAATTAACAATAACTTTCCTTTCAGCTCTAATTTTAATCTTCCTTTCAGGCAGTCTTAAGTAACTAGGTTCATCAATTTTTCAGCCAGGTCTATAGGTGCTACGCGTTGCGTTTCAGAGATTGTGAACCGCCGAGTTCGTGTGCTCCGTAAAAAGCATTCATCGCTGGTGTGTGTTTCATATGCGCTTTGAGGGTAAGTTATGCATACAACTCAACGGCCCTTAGCGGAGCCAATGGTTTGAGGATTTATGGCGCCAGGGCCAGTATTTGGCCATGGTGCGCCAAACAAAGTGCCAATGGAGCACTAAAGGTTAAAGTGAAGTTTGATGCAAGATTTGAGATTCCTTTCCTGAAGTGATGGCAGAAGGCAATGAAATCGGAAGTTACAATAAAAGGCATATGTATTGAAAATAATGAAATACGACACATTTGCTATAGTATTCGAGAACTGCCAGAATATATAGATGAATTGAGTGCCATAAATATGCATGCAACTCGTCTCCATGTCCCCTTGGCTGAGCCACTTGACGATAAAGGTTAAAGGGAAGTTCAATGCAAAACTTAAGATTTCTTTTCCGATAGTTGAAGTTAGGCACAAGACAGAAGGCAATGAAATGGGAAGTTGCAATAAAAGAGACTACATGTTGAAAATAATGAAATAAAGGCAAATATGCTATAGTATTCGAGAATTGCCCGAGTAAAAATACGAACCAAGTGCCTTCAACACCAACCCGACAAATTCATTTCACAGTGCGACTTGGAAAAGGAATAATAGTTACCTTCATATTGAGTCGATTGCCATCTTTGCATAGGGATACTGCATCCATGTATTGTGAACATACTCGATATCTTCGCGAGAACGGCATTTCGTCGTCTATTTTCAGGTTGCACTCACGCTCTATAATTTCGTCTGTCATGCCAAGATTATGAAGCACGAGTCGATAGCAGCTCTGCAAAGAAAACAAATTCATCAGTTTATGCCGTTTCAGATTCTAAATTCAGATATACTCAAAAATTTGCTTTTTAATTGAAGTCTTATATTAGGCTTCGAATCAAGAAATTAAACATCAGCAGAAGATTCGATCCTAAGTCAGTCGTAAATTTTAAATGAATTATAGATGAAACCGTGTACACTAGAAGGCAACGAAATGAATTCGAAAATGTTACATTCGATACGAACATCTTACAGCCACACCTAATGATACATAGAATTTTGAAACTAGATTCGTTTAATATTTCAAGTCTCAAAATACAACCGACTTTGCAAAATAACACGAGGAAGGCATTGAAACTGGCTTCGAGAGAGTTTTTGAAGATCCAATCTTCAAACAAGACATTTGCACTTTCTAGATAAATAAACAATCTGATCCCGGTAAAGTGTAAATAGAGGTAATCAAAATTCAATTCAAAATAGAGATACACGACTTGCACTGGAGGCCTCTAAATCGTTTATTCTGCTCACATTCAGCTTAAATTTCATATTCATTTTTACACGCATCAACTAAACAAGAATGAAATATTAGAATTCAAAAACAGTTTGTTGGAGAGGCATAATAGACAAGTTTTCTGAACTATTCTGTCACAAGAATACACGATTTACCAAACATTTTGCACAAGTAGAGCCAGTACTCTAAAATTATCACCGACATTTGAAGGAAATAATCCCTATACTTCAGATATCGATCTATATTTATGAACTCTGAAAACATTGAATTCAAGAAGTTCCGGAACTGTTCTACTGTCATTCAAGATTAAGACTGTTTCAAAATATTTAGCAATAATTTTTAGTCGAGTACAATATTTTGCAAGTTTATCATTAACATTACAGTATTTGCAAATAAAGTTTTAAACACTTCCATCTTTAGAGCAGAAAACTAGTGCAAGTACTTTTATTTAACTAAATTCTAAAAGGAATTAGATGCACGGTTATTCATCCAATACAGATGATCATCTTATTTGTAGACCAAAACGCCAACTGCACAAGCTCATTTTTCAAGAAAAATCGACCCGCGTCTTTATATAATTAAGCCTTTTCGTAACTGGAAATCGAGATGCGTAAAAATTATGCATTTATTGTTTAGAATGATGTTTGCCAAAGACTAAAGAACACATTAATGTAAATCCATTCGAAATTTTTATTATCGCTTCAGTCCGACAGCTGAAAGCTTCGTGTACATAGGGCAATTTCAGACAATTTACGTGTAGGTTAAATTCATACAGCTGCCAATTATGTGCATTTCTGAAGAGGGAATTATTTGGAATTTCTTTGTTTAAAAGATTCTTTCGCAATATAAATAATCTCGTATTCTTTCAAGAGAGTAAAACAAGCGAAATTTAGACAAAACTTGCGCTTTTTAGAGGACTTCCGTTCAATGCCAAAGCTTTCCATGTCTGAAAGAGGATGTACATGAATAATTGATTCTAGAAAATATCAATGATCTCTCATGTTTTTCGTTTGCGAAAAAACTAGAGTCAATACTAGAAACATTAAATGAAAGCTCTCCAAGACAAACTAGCTGTGTAATCTACGAATTTCACTTTGGGAACTGAAACAGCCAGTGAAAAATTCGATAAGGTAAAGACAGTTATTGACATCTTTAACGCAGTATGTATACATTTGTTTTGGTAGAAGAGTAGTAAAATAGTTATAATGAATAATAACTCAAATGAACATTCCCGAATTGTTCTACTTTAGTCTGAACAAAGGGTTCCGTAAAAATCTCTGGAAGTCTTTTGCAATATATCGAGACTAAGTACTGAAATACCCTACGAATAAGCAATCGACTTCCCTTCATTCTTTGGTCTACTCTTGCAGTAAAGATACAGTATAAAAGGAAATGGGGCAAAAGAATGATTTAAAGTAAAGATTAAGGGTTTAGATAATTGATCGAGCTGACAATTGCCGTCTTGTTTAACCTACGAAAAAGATACATTAAGAAATAAGTCCTTTTTCGGAAAAAAAAATTAAGATAAAGTGACCAAACTTTTAACCTCCAAGAAAAGGAAACAAATTGAAGCTAAAACTATAGAAAAGAAACAGTAATACAGAATATATTAATATAAATGTCTAATAAAGACATTTATAATTTTTTATTGTACACTTTTCGAGGATGTACAGAACTTGCAAAAAGAGGACGGTTGGTCACTTTAAAATATATCGTCAGATTAAAATCACACAATCCATCATTACTAGAATAAAGATCACGATGTTCAATAACCATTTCGATGCCATTCACAATATACACAGTTTATCTCTACAATGATTTCAGAAAACTTTATCGTATATGTAGAAAATTAACAAACTCCAATTCTAAAAAGTGTTTAAAACTTACCATTTGATGAGAAGTAGTATTTAAGATCCAACAACGACAGATGAGAAGACTAGACGAACCAACAAACGTCACATGCAACAACACAATCTGTTGCAGCTCATACACCGTCAAATAAACGCAAAGAAGCTCTCAAAGAAAATGAGCCAACCTTAGATTAGAATCTTTTAAAGATGTCTGAACATTTAACAGCCAATCAAAACAGCTGAATAGCATCGATTAAATAATTTAAAGTCATTTACATAATTCGATCTACTTTTCATGATACTCGTCAGGAGTAATTAGAAACAAGAAGATAATGGTAGAGTCTCGACTCTGGGATCTTGGGTTCGAGATCTGATTCCACTGAAAAACTCCTTGCATATGGCCTTTAGGAGTATTAAATCTAGAGTCGTGAAACGAGGTTCCTTTGAATGGTTTGATGTGGAAGTTTTGAAAGTTCGATCCCTGCTTAGTTGTGGTCATCGTCTTGTGACCTCTGCTCAAAATTATGAGATTCTTCTTGAAACAGCTCCCATGTAGCATTAAAACAATGTATTGATCTGGGACAAAAAAGCTAAGCTACTCGAAATGTTAAGCTACTTAAATGTTAATTTTATAAAACATTAAAAAAGTTTTCAAACATAGGCTCTTCTTCTCATATCTTCTCTGGACGACGTTTCTGGTTTGTTTACTCACATTAAATGCCTTAACTACGTAATTCCGATGTAATGCTAACGGGTCTATTCTGGTACCCCGGTTGGGTTGGGAAACGTCACATTTTCCGCCCGTTAACGACAAGTGCGATTCTCGTACCCGTTTTTCCAACCGGTTGGGATCTCGCTCGGTTGAAAAAAGGACTCCGATTTCTCGCCAGGTCTGTACCTGACATAAACGCTATTCGCTAGCGAGAAGTATTGCCTCGATATCAGAACTTATCAAATTTTCGTTTAAAATGGAGGCTGCTAAGATGTTAATTGTGTTTTGAAAGGGTTTATCGGGATAAATGTAATCCATTTGACCAATCTGAAGAAGAATTTATCAATTACTTTAGATTTTTTAAAAAGTAGCTAAATCTTTTATCGAATTTAAATAATTTAATCTAATAATTTAATATGACAATCTAAAGTAATTAAATCTTTAAAAGTAGTTAAATCTTTTACTACTCCATCAAGATATTCAATAATGATAGTTGATAATTAGCTAAGATCAATTACATTTAAAGATTTAATTACTTAATATTTTCTTATTAAATTAAATTAGGGTAACATTTTAACATTTTTTTAACATTGAGTGTGGAATGACTTTCCTCATTCCGTATATATCATTACATTTTTTTTTATTTGGGTTTTAATTCAAAGAAATTTGTCAAATATTTACAAAGTAATTGCAAAATATGACAATAAAAGAATATTTCTTATTCCTTGATAAAGATGTAATTTTTTTAATGTTGTGAAAACTTGCTGAATTTAATAACTTTTTTCATGTTTTATTTTCTTATGTAATTGGAAAATAAACAAATGGTTTGTAATATTAATTTATAAGATTTATTCATGTTAAAATAATTGGCATGGAAAAAAGTTTATTACTCTTCCTCTCTCTAGAAAACTGGTAAAATTACATCAATATATTGAAAAAAGACTGAAATTTATGTTCTATAAATGTATAATATTATTATAAATGTATATTTTGTAAAAGATAATTGGTTTAACCCCCCCACTTAACAATGGACTTATGAAAGCAAGAAAGATGCATTATAATGCATCTTATAAGAGCAGAAGTTATATCTTCCCACCTCTTACCATTGTATTGGTGTCTTTTGAAAAGGTGCGATCAACTTTCCCACTTAAAATTTGTGGATATTTTTCAAAATAATCCAACATAATTTCGAATTGGGAAGCAAATGTACGCTTCTCCATAGTTCCTTTGGCGATTCAAAACTCGAACTGAATCTAAAACCATGAAACAATGACGATCGCTTGATTTGCTGCGCGCGCAGCAGAAATACGTCACTTCCTAGCGTAAAGCGAGATGTTCGAAACGACCGAGGTACGAAAATCAGACTCCTTCTATCGGTCGAGAAAAAGCCATTAACGTCCCGCGGTGAAAAGGCGAAGCACTCGCAACCCAACCGGGGTACGAGAATAGACCAGTAAGTCAATGGATTCTTCAAAGCGGATGTCCAAAAGTTATGCAAATA